>BROG01000460.1:10000-212500 GCA_030159075.1 Atrina japonica | reverse complement strand
AGCGATTTAAGAGCTCATTTTGTTTTTATAAATTTGGCGTTTTATTTCAGACACCTGCCGATAGCCGATACACCTCATTTATAACATTAGTCACATAATTACCTGGTAATCGTTTTTGAACATCGTGATTTTATTCACACAGTTGCTCTCACGTTTGTCTTTCTTTATTACGCATTTTACAGCTGTTTCAGCAGTTTTAGGAAACGAAAATAATCGCCAAGCTTGTTTTGCAATACTATGCAATGCTACAGAAAGTGCACTGTATAAATTTACACAGTATCACATAATTCCTAATTTAAAACAGGTCAATGTCACTTATCATCAAATGTCAATGGTAAAATGAATGACACATAAACAAATATAATACACTACGAAAAGAAATTAAACTTTTTTCAGCCATATTGGTTGCTACTGAGCCTGTCTATAAATTCATCCAATCATATCACTTGTAACAAAATCATCGAAGATTTTGAAACGTTTCGAACACAAACACATTGCAGTCTGAGGCGTATCGATCAATACATCTCGTCTTTTTCGGTACATCAAATAATGAACATATAATTTACGAATATGGAACATATGCACTTTTAAGATTGTCAACTCTTTGTTCATAGAATGTACCCAAATATGTACAAGATGTTAGATATTGTTGAAATTATCTAACAAATTTGGTCAAAATCTGACAAAATTGACGTTTTTACCAAATTCTACGCCCCCTAGTGGGCCCCATTTATGGACAGAATTTTTTTTCATCCACAAACTTTGTAGCCCATCCCCTATAGAGACTCAGTACTAACTATGAAGCCAATTCATACATTGATTCGTGAGAAGATTTTTTAAGAAGTACACAATTTTACCACTTTTTTGCCCATTATGAGGCCCCAATGAGAGATACCCCCACAATTTTCGCAAACTTGAAGTGGCTTCTCATGGGGATGCTGCCTGCCAAATTTGGTTGAAATTGGCCCAGTGTTTTTTAGAAGAAGCTGTTTAAATGAAAAGTTTATGGACGACAAACGAGGCTCCTTCAGGCCAGGTGAGCTAAAAATTAGTGACAGGAATAGACGATGAGCAGGCACTCAAGAAAGCCATATTATGTAATTTCCCAGATGCAACGCACGTATTATGCACTCAGCATTTGCAACAAAATGCAATTGTCCAACTTACTACAATTGGTGTCCACAAGTTGGATGTGCTCAATGAATGTAACTTTCAAATGTTTCACTACTAAATGTTGCTTAACACAGTGTAAGTGTTCCAAATAATTAAATCTGACCTTACTCAGATCTAAACTGATACCTAACTCTTGTAACCCCAATGTTCTTTGACTGAGCCACCAGAATGAAAACTCCCTTTGACCGAGCCACATGGAAAAGGCAAATTCTCTACCACATAAAATAGGAAATTTTCTATCACCAAGTCACATAGAAAGTCACCACTGAGGCACTGGATAAAAAGAACACAGTAAGAAACTCCAAGGCAATGGAAAAAGGAAATACTTTACCATCAAGCCACTGGGCATAAGCAAACATGTTACAGCTAAGTCACTGGTAAAAGTCAAATACTCTTCCCCATGAGCCACTGGGAAAGTCAAACAAACTATCACTGAACCACTGGGGAAGTCAAACAAACTATTGCCGAGTCATCACTAAGCCACTGTAAACAGGAAAACATGTTAACTTTGAGCAATTTGGCAAAAAGTCAAACATACTATTGCTGAGCCACTGGGAACAGGAAAACATGTTAACCTTGAGCCATTTGGCAAAAGTCAAACATACTATCACTGAGCCACTTGGAAACAGGAAAACATGTTAACCTTGATCCATTTGGCAAAAGTCAAACATGCTATTGCTGAGCCACTGGGAACAGGAAAACATGTTAACCTTGAGCCATTTGGCAAAAGTCAAACATACTATCACTGAGCCACTGGGAACAGGAAAACATGTTAACCGTAAGCCATTTGGCAAAAGTCAAACTACTATCACCGAGCCACTGGGAACAGGAAAACATGTTAACCTTGAGTCATTTGGCAAAAGTCAAACATACTATTGCTGAACCATTTGACAAAAGTCAAATATATTTTCACTGAACCACTGGAAAGGTCAAACAAACTATCATTGAGCTACTGGGAACAGGCAAACATGCTATCCATGAGCCATTCTGAAAAGTAAAACACTCTACCCTGAGCCACTGGAAAAGTCAAACACATAATCACTGAGCCACTAGGAAAAGTCAAACACATAATCACTGAGCCACTAGGAAAAGTCAAACACATAATCACTGAGCCACTAGGAAAAGTCAAACACATAATCACTGAGCCACTAGGAAAAGTCAAACACATAATCACTGAGCCACTAGGAAAAGTCAAACACATTATCACTGAGCCACTAGGAAAAGTCAAACACATTATCACTGAACCACTAGGAAAAGTCAAACACATTATCACTGATCCACTAGGAAAAGTCAAACACATAATCACTGAGCCACTAGGAAAAGTCAAACACATAATCACTGAGCCACTAGGAAAAGTCAAACACAATATCACTGATCCACTAGGAAAAGTCAAACACATAATCACTGAGCCACTAGGAAAAGACAAACACATAATCAATGAGCCATTTGACATAATTCAAACACTCTACCCCTGAGAAAAGTAACATTCTTTCATTAAGCACTACCTATTATGAAATGGACTATAATCAATATTCATCTGAAAAAGTATACACACAAATCTTTATACTATAGTTTATTTCTAGAAAACATAACAAACTAAATACATATACACAAGTGAGAACTTTGTGATTCTGGGTTGTAAGTCAATAAACTTAAGTAACAAATATGATTCCATCTATAAAATATACATGTATATTGCACTTTCAAAGTGAAACATGATGAAATAGTTTCACAAATTAGATTCCCACTGTATAAATACAGTGTGCAAAACATTAAGCATAAAAATTAACATGTTTAATGTTTGTTTTTGTATAACATGGTTAAGTTGACTCTTTTGTGGGCCAATCATATAAGAATTATTCAATAAAAACACAGAAAAATCATTGAATGCTACTAAAATGTTTTTCCCAAGGTATAAAAGTCTTTCATTGTTGACCTTTTAACCTCAGGATATTTTTAGAGAAGAAATTGTTGTTAAATTAAATTGCAAGTGGTATTATTTAAACATACAATTTTTGATAAGATAAGCTGAATTGTCTGGACATATGTAAAATATAACTTAAATAATAGTAAGATATTAATATATAGATAACTATAACTACCCACTGATGCATTATTCAAATTTCAAAATGATATGAATAATTTTGTTTATTACAAACTGTAACAAATGAGCAGATACAATAGTTGTAATATAGCAAAAAGAATGTTGGTAAAAACTTCAAAGCTAACCTGTTAAATGTACAGTGAAACTTGTATATAAAGACCCTCTTACAGAGACAACAAAACCTGTCTTTATAGGAAGGTGGTCTTTATACGGAGACAACAAAACCAGTCTTTATAGGAAGGTGGTCTTTATACGGAGACAACAAAACCTGTCTATATAGAGAGGTGGTCTTTATACGGAGACAACAAAACCTGTCTATATAGAGAGGTGGTCTTTATACGGAGACAACAAAACCAGTCTATATAGAGAGGTGGTCTTTATACGGAGACAACAAAACCAGTCTATATAGAGAGGTGGTCTTTATACGGAGACAACAAAACCAGTCTATATAGAGAGGTGGTCTTTATACGGAGACAACAAAACCAGTCTATATAGAGAGGTGGTCTTTATACGGAGACAACAAAACCAGTCTTTATAGGAAGATGGTCTTTATACGGAGACAACAAAACCAGTCTTTATAGGAAGGTGGTCTTTATACATTGTATAGAGGTTGATTTGTACACAAATGGTACTATTTGGGATAGCAAAAATGGTCTTAGTGACCAGGTGGTCTTTATACACAGGTGAACACTTAGGCAAGTTTTACTGTAGTATAACAAAGTCATGATTTACAGTAATAAAAATGATGACTCTAGTGCAGACTACATAACTCCCTTACATATACAGTGGAACCTGTCTTAAGGTACCACCCCATCCACCACTGAAATGTGGTCTCTCAAGACAGGTGGTCTCTCAAAAGAGGTTTAATCTAAAGGATTATTTAACCACATGGTTTTCAGTGTGTAATCTCATAAGATAGGTGGTCTTTTATAAGAGTGAACAAGTTCCACTGTATACATCTTCATACAGTGTGTATGTGTCCATCAATGATAACAGCTACCATAGATGTATTTTTTCAGTGTAAAAGAGCAGTGTTTTAAAAATCTACAGAAGGCATATACTGATACCTAGAACAGTAGCAAGTCAAGCATATAACAGCAATAATAACAAGCCGTTTGATAAATTTCCATATAAAGATACAGCTTTCTGTTGACAGTAACACAGTAAAAGGTTAATGCTCTATATTAATGCCCTAAGTTTCTGTTTACATACAATGCTGAGGTCCTGATAATGTCTAGCTGTCATGACTTCCTGTTAACATTTGTAAACACAAAACCGAATAATGTATGCCTTAATTAACATACCTTCCTGTTTACATTTGTAAACACAAAACCTAATAATGTATGCCTTAATTAACATACCTTCCTGTTTACATTTGTAAACATAAAACCTAATAATGTAAGACTTTATTGTCATAACTTCCTGTTTACATTTGTAAACACAAAACCTAATAATGTATGCCTTAATTAACATACCTTCCTGTTTACATTTGTAAACATAAAACCTAATAATGTAAGACTTTATTGTCATGACTTCCTGTTAACATTTGTAAACACAAAACCTAATAATGTATGCCTTGATTAACATACCTTCCTGTTTACATTTGTAAACATAAAACCTAATAATGTAAGACTTTATTGTCATAACTTCCTGTTTACATTTGTAAACATAAAACCTAATAATGTATGACTTTATTGTCATAACTTCCTCTTGAAAGCTAAATACTGTATATGTATAATCAACACACTATATGACAGTAATTGTATCAACACATTATATGACAGGAAATTTATCAACACATTATATGACAGGAAGTGTATCAACACACTATATGACAGGAAGTGTATCAACACACTATATGACAGGAAGTGTATCAACACATTATATGACAGGAAGTGTATCAACACATTATATGACAGGAAGTGTATCAACACACTATATGACAGGAAGTGTATCAACACATTATATGACAGGAAGTGTATCAACACACTATATGACAGGAAATTTATCAACACATTATATGACAGGAAATTTATCAACTTCCTGTGTGACTTCAAATCAATGTAATAACCTCCTGAACAATTATAATATACAAAAAGTGACATTATATAAGAGTTAGACATTGTCATGCAAATGCCAGTTAGACTGCAGATCCAGATGCTTAAGTTGCAAAAGTACATCACGCACACCATGCCAGTATTTTATCTTCCTGAAAATGATTCCAGAGATCATACATTTCTAGGTCAGCGTCACAACTTCCTGACAACAGTCACTCCACCATCACATCTCTGCGTCGTCATGGTAGTGTTTAACATATTCCAAGTCCCTGTTATTGGTTCGTAACTTTCAACGCTATTAAGTAATGTGTTCCCATCATACCTGTCGAAGAGAGAGAGAGAACAAAGGGTCAAACAAACATTACAAAGAAAACAGTGTTAGAACACATTATGAGTGACAATAAAAAATGTATTGATTATTCATGGCACTTTATTTCTGTTATGAGGCTCTCAATATCCTTTTTTGCCTACAAAACTTACCCATCATAAAATACATAGGTATATTTACCAATTCAACATACTGTAGACATTTATTTATGTCACATACTATAGACATCCAGCAAAGTCATTTTCTGTAGACATTTACTTTTATTATACCTCTAATATATAACTTTACTTTAGACCACTCATTTAGGTGATCTAAAACATTGTAATAATACTTCATTTAATAATAATTTATCCGACCTAGTACTAAAGCACTGTATAAAATATTATGTTAAATAAGATTACAAATATTTTTTACTACTATAATCTAGTTATTTTACACTTTGACACTCTAAACTAATAAGAGAATCAATAAATTAATAGTTCCTATGCACCATTCACATCCAATCTTCGATTCTTGTCTACAAAAATATTATTTTAATCTAAATAGAAATATTAAACCATCAATTAATTTTAATAAAAATTCAGTAACACTATTAAAACCAAAATTACAATTCAATATTACTCATCTTTATCATGGTATAAAGTTCACTCTAGTGGCACCCCCTTATATTATTTGTTTAAACTATCAATACTAGAGTCCTATTATTATACAACATTTATACTGATATTCCTTCTCTTATTATATAAAATTATAAGATGGTATTAGTTATCCTAATAAAGTATTCAGCGGATTAATTTGATCAAATATTTCTACCTTAAGAAAATATATTACGCATTTCGACATTCGAAGCACGCTAAATAAATTTTACAACCAATATCTGTAAGACATCCAAACAACATATAACATTGATTACTCCTTAACATACCATGTTTTTAGTATATTTCTATTTTTTATTACTTGTTCAAAGATTTTATAGTACAAAATTGTACTTTATTATATGACTAAATAAATTATTTTTTTTTAGAAATACCTTTTAAAATGCAACAAAAAAATTCAACTTTTATATATACTACTCTTAGCCATGTAATGATCGTTCAACAATCTTTATTAAAATAATTATACTATTTCTAAAAATCAAAATAAAACGTGATGTATAAATTTTGAAATATGATCCTACATTTTTAATTTATAGATCAGTATTCCCGTAAAAAATCGAATTATTTTTTAACCAACTATTCTTGTTTTCTTTATTATAAATTATATTTATTTATAATTGTCTATTAATCATCCAAATTTACAGTACAGCATGATTTATAGTACAAGAAACTCTCTGTTCTATGTTAATTTATTATAAATCCAGTTACCAAAAATCACAAATAATCTCAATTGATGCGTAAAATATTAAACTTGGACGCATGAAAAATCATCTTTCATTTACATTTACTTAACTTAATTTGGGAAGTTTGCACATGAGTAATGAACTATGGTAAGTAATTCAGATAGAGACAGAATGTAGGAAAAGAAGCTTAACCGAGTCCTATATGCTCTATACTAACATATACAGCGAATCTTATTGTAGTGGTATCTGTATTTATTAAATACATTCAATAGGATCAACTTAATTATATCTTAATCCCCCTATTAGTTAACCTCTCAATTTATCAGAAATTTTTCTACAAATAACTATCGATATAGAACAATTTAATTCTGCCAAGCCCAAAAATCATTAACTATAACCTACTATTCTCCACACTTATAGAATGCATATTATATGATATTTAATAAATCCCTTTAAAATTTAACTGAAAAATATATGTTACTTTTAAGCTTATAAATTAAAATTGCGCTACACCTTTCAAACCATTAATTCCCCATTATAATATGCTATCATCTTTTATCCTGATTTAAAATGGAAACATAAATAAATCTAAAAACATCTATTATATGTTTAATTAATTATTCCACCTTTAATATCATCTCGTCATACATATCATATAATAATAATTTCAAACATTCAGTTCAAGTAATACATTTTTTTTAAAGTACAAAATTAAATATTAAAATACATAGATTATTGCCCTTTATCTACATCATGTAAGATATTATGTTCATACCCACTATCCGAATACCATTAAGTTTACAAAACAACATAAATTTACCACTATAAAAACCCTTTATAATTATATGTTCATACATGATACTACTCCACAAAAACAATATTAATTTCCAATCCCAACAATCTTGGCCCCTACTATGACTAAATACCTCTTATAATTTGAAGACCATTACTTGCTATATCAAAATATTCCTAACAATTCTGCAGTATATCTTTTAATGGTTCCCCCTTATAACAAAACTCATCTTTCCAACTGCTAACTTTTCAATAACACATCATTAAACAACTAATGGGTTATAATTATTAATTATTATCTGTTTAACCTTTTAGTTATAAGATAAGTGATTACATAAAAGATATCTTCTCAATAAAGCTGTTAAATAACATTCTCTTATCTATAAAAAATAGTAGACTTTACTAAACAGCTTTGCAAATATTCTCTTGCTGGTATTTCTAAATATAATATCAAATTTAAATTAGACTAAAAAACATTACGATATTTAGAAATAAAAATCATTAAATAATAAGTCTTTTTACCTCTACCATATTATTAATCATAAAAAATATAATAAAATATACATACGAAACTCGCAAGAAAATAAATCAACAACAAGATTAGTCAAAACCGTATCATGTGATCTAAAACATTTCTTCATGTCACCCTGAAACATTTATGTCACCCTCTATGGCGATTTATGTCACTCTCTCGTGCGCAGAAATGGATGCGCATACTGTTCTTTTTTTTTCCCCTGTAGGCTATGTGGTAATTAGGTGTAACATCTAGCACATAAAATGTCCGTTTCATGACTCATAAATTACTCGATGCAGACTGGAATGGAGTGAAACAACATCCGAAATTAATGATTTGACAGCATTGATATATCGTTGTCAAATATAATTGCTGGAGTCAACCTTGATGGAGGCTTAAAATTAAAAAACGAAGCAAAGAACGATAAAACATATCAATAGTGTTGAGTATCGAAAGCACTGTGTCACATGTGTTACAATTGTTATGAACTTACGTAGGTCAGTTTGTTAGTTAAGTTTTATTGCCTATCGGTATAATAAAACAATTATTGCCCTTGTTTTGGGATGACATGAATATTTGCCCTTATATCCCATACTGTAGACATCCAGCAAAGTCATTTCTTGTAGACATTTATTTATGTCACATACTGTAGACATCCAGCAAAGACATTTCCTGTAGACAATTTATGCCACATACTGTAGATATATCTATCAATGTCACATGCTAATATAGAACTACCATCACACTTTAAAATCTTGTGAATGAAGTAGGTAGTACTTTAATTATAGTAGTTTGGTACTTACCCAGCAACTACATACAGTTTCCCCTGTAAAACACAGGCGCCAACGTAGCATCTTGGTACAATCATGTTACGTAGTGATGTCCAGTGGTCAGTGTATATGTTATAACACTCAACTGTAGCTAAGTGGTCAGTGCCATCGTATCCCCCACATACATATATCATATCATTAACAACTGCCACACCTGCACCTATAAACAGATATACATTGTACAAATACAAATATAAATAGAACAAAAATGTAAAAGATTTCTTTGATGTGAACCAAACGGCTCAGCTAAACAGCCCAACCCACCTAAACAGCCTGACCCACCTAAACAACCTGACCCACCTAAACAGCCTGAGCTAGCTAAACAGCCTAACCTCACTAAACAGTCCAACCCAACTAAATAGCCCGATTCAGCTAAACAGTCAATCCAGCTAAACAGCCCGACCCAACTAAACAGCCTTACCTAGCTAAACAACCCAATCCAGCTGAACAGCCCAACCCAGCTAAACAGCCTGACCCAGCTAAACAGCCTAACCCAGCTAAACAGACTGACCCACCTAAACAGCCCAACCCAGCTAAACAGCCTGACTCAGCTAAACAGTCCAACCCAGCTAAACAGCCTGACTCAGCTAAACAGCCTAACTTAGCTAAACAACCCAATCCAGCTGAACAGCCCAACCCAGCTAAACAGCCCAACCCAGCTAAACAGCCTGACCCACCTAAACAGCCCAACCCAGCTTAACAGACTGACCCACCTAAACAGCCCAACCCAGCTAAACAGCCTGACTCAGCTAAACAGCCTGACTCAGCTAAACAGCCTAACTTAGCTAAACAACCCAATCCAGCTGAACAGCCCAACCCAGCTAAACAGCCCAACCCAGCTAAATAGCCTGACTCAGCTAAATAGTCCAACCCAGCTAAACAGCCAACCCAAAACTTTTTATAAACAATTTTGCACACTTACTTATTTTTCTTATGAAAAATTTGATTTGTTTGATAAATATATAAAAATTAACAGAAATGAGAAGATAATAATTATGTTTACCAACCAACCAACTTCTAAAACTCTAGGTCAAGACATATCACACAAATATTTTTGTATTTTTCTCAAATACATTAATATTGTGTATTTCCAGCCCACTTCTGAGAAAACCAGTGAATTAAATTTATATTTCCCCGGAACTGCAGTATGCAGATTTGTCCATATTGTAATTTAATGAAAACAAAGGTATTACCTGATCGTCTTGTGGACATCGGGGAGATGGTTTCCCATTCCTGTGTCTCTGGCTGGTACCTTTCAGCCGAGTCTAACAAATTAATACCGTCATATCCACCAATACAATAAATCTTGTCAGCAGACACCACAAGACCTGCCCCCTCTCGTCCAACTGCCATGCCACTTAATGTCCGCCATTGATCCAGGGCAGGATTATAACACTCCATACTCGTATGTCGGCTGTACCCATCAAATCCACCACACACATAAATCTCTCCTGTGTAAATATGTTACATGTATCAGTGTTGTTGTACACAGTACAGTAAAACCTTGCTATACCATCACCATTTGTTCAACCCAAATTTGTTATTATAAAGGGGTTTGATGATAGATTAAGGAAACTTAAAAGAGGTTACAGGGAAAATTGGAAAAGTGGACTTCAAAAAGTTATGATGTAAAGCAAGGTGGCAAATGAAAGAAGGGGCATTATAAAGAGCTTTCACTGTACATGTAAATTTTCCTTACAACAGCATCAATATTTTGTTTTCTATTAGTGTAAAAGCAAAATTAAACTCACTCTGTTGACAGCATATGTTGATTTTGTGAGAATCACACTTTACTGAAATTAGCAATACAATTAGATGCCAATTTTCTTTATTTTTGCTAATTCTATTAATTTTTTTTAATTTTTAACTCAACAATTTTTCAGTCTTATGGTAGCAGCCACACTTTGGTGGTGGAGGAGAGATAAATCTGATAATCCTATTGAAAGCTGAGTGCATATGTATGGTAATAATGTAAACCTGATATGATGCCATTCATTAATGCAATATTTTAATGCACTCTTTTTTATTTCAGATTATTTCATTGGTCAGTGAAATTGAAAAATTTCAGGGGATTTATGTTTTTCTGCTGTTTTATATGTTACACACAGTTTTGTTGACTTACTTTGATGCACTTATTGATCTGTACACTTTACATATTTTGACATTGCGATCAGAGCTGCCAACATTTGAAAATCTGAAAATGGAGTATGATGCCGGAGGCATCATCACTCGCCGCTTGCGGCGAGTCGGGGGTGGGTCTGGGAGGATGTGGCTGAGCGCCCTCCCGGGAGGGAAATTTTTTTGATTTTAGGAAGGTAATAGATGCATATTAACAGCATATTTTCCATAAAATGTCTATCAATTGTAGTTGCAATATCAGTATGATTTTTTTGAAAAATGTGCAATTTTAGCATATTTATATATGCAACAAGTAAACAAACTTTTTTCAAAGAAACAATTCAAATTTAATACAGCAACAATAATTTATTGAAACTGAACACTCATAGCCATATATATACATGTACTAGCAGTCTTACTGTCTAATATTTCAACATTTGATATGTTGCCTTTTTGGCCTCCTTCAAAAGAGCCTTAGATGGGTTTGCTGAACAGGCATTTTCATTTCGACACTCCATAAACACTTTGTGGGTAACAAGAGAACTTAGTGTGTGTGTACCCATGCTAGGCCTGAACATTGTTTTTGTTTTAGTAACTTATTTCTCCATCATTTTGATCTGCTAAGCATCGCACTATAGCTGTGGTTTTTGTCCTTGCACAACCATATTTTTTTGCGATGGTTGAATCGGGAAACATGTTTCTAAATAACCTCCCTGCCGTGTCTGATACTGACAATGGCGAATTGTTTTCTACGAGGAATTTTGTGAAAACAACCTCGGCTTTGATCACAGAGTCATCTTCGTTTGCCCTGAATAAGGTGGATATTCTGCTTTGACTTGAAATCACGTTTGCCAATTCCACATGTTTTTTTGAGGCCATGTGTCATTTAATATCTGATAGTCCTCCATGCGACACGGTTATGTCAACACTGCACACAGTGCAATAACCGTGCATGTCGTCAAGTCTTG
Source organism: Atrina japonica (assembly GCA_030159075.1). Lineage (NCBI taxonomy): Eukaryota > Metazoa > Mollusca > Bivalvia > Pterioida > Pinnidae > Atrina > Atrina japonica. Next base: position 200,277 of record BROG01000460.1, on the reverse strand, counting down.
ACTGCTTCACACATGGATAAATTGTTGAGTATTCTGGCAAGAATTTTTGCCGGTGGGCCATGATTTTCCTTTTTTTCTTCGGCGGAGTACTTGGATCCGGCACATTGGATGCCATTTTGCTTTCAATAAAGTTCCTTTCGATATTCTCTTACCTTTGCGATTAGTAATATGAAGACCCCAGCATGTTCCGAATACTTAAAACGGTGTAAGGTGTGTTTACGCCAGTAGAATTTTTCCATCTGAGCACGTGTTCAGGTACACTAAACATATACAGCCGGTGTCGATAGAAATTTCGCCTTATAAAAATTTTGACCCGGATAAAACAAAAAAATCGGAGAAAATCTAATAAAAATCGGAGAGCGGATTTATGGTTAAAAATTCGGAGTAACTCCACCAAAATCGGAGTAGTTGGCAGCTCTGTGCAATGTATATCCAAACAGTTTTCAGTGTCCAGAATTGATTGTTTCAAATATAAAACATCAAATAACTATACTGTTTTACTATTATAAGGAACTAAGTAGGTATTAAAATATTTAAGATTAAATCTAAATGAAACAAGGATATTTTGTAGAATTATCATAAACAAATAAAATAAAGGGGAATAGCTTTAGAAATTAGGGTGGTAAATTTGCCTTCTCATCTAAGGAAGAAAATTGAGAAAATAAAATAGGAGTCAATATTTCCAGGTATACAGTATAAAATTCATAAATCAATTCCTTGTTTAACCCATTCAGCCCTAAAGACACATTTGGACTGGTCTAAGTCATTGATTTATAGAAGAGTCCATTATTTTTCAGGGGTTGATGAGTTAAAGATTAATACCTTTGTACACACAAACACCAGCTAAACCTCTCCTCTGTGTCATTGGTGCCACAGCCTGCCATGATGGGTCTTCTGAAGACACATCTAAACATTCCACTGTACATAGCCTCGCCTGGCCATCATACCCTCCAATAACATAAACTTTACCATCAAGAGCCGCTGCCGTTACATATCTTCTTCTCTTTGTCAGGTTCTATACATAAAACAAATGTTATTGGTCAAATATTATATCAAACTGTTACATGTGTAAAAGTATATAAATGATAATGGTCAAACATTGTATCAAACTGCAACAGAAATGCTATTGGTCACAAACTGTAATAAAATGGAACATGTGTAAAAGTATATAAATGATATTTACAATATTCCACCTACCATATTTGACCCATTAAGCACCCATGTCCCTATAAGCACCCTCCCCCCTTTTTTACATACGATTGAGAATCTTTTCTATCTGGTTAACAAGGCGATGTGGACCTGAAAAATCGTAAGTAACAGTTTATCTGTAGCAGCCAGCAACAGAATTACGTTGATAGGTGTTCTCGGTAGTAACTACAACAACTTTACCACTGTGCCTTATAAAACATCAACTGTTTTACGTATATTTGAATATTAACTGGTCCCATTAAGCACCCACCCCTTTTTCCTGATTTTTTGTAGTGCCCTGGGCGATTATTGGGTCAAATACGGTATATCACTGTGGCATATATTGGTGTGTAAAATGCATTAACTACACAACAGAAACATCTGTGCCATTCATAAAAGTACAAAGTCCCCCAAAAAATATCATCAAATAATGGTCATAATTAAATTCATCTCATGTCTAATTGATATAAAGCCAAGATTAGTTAAAATCTGATTAAAAAAAGCCAATCCGTTCCTGTTTTCTATCTTGAGGTGGGGGGGGGCAATAAAACCTAAATGTTTTATACCGGTAATCTTGTCCATTCCTGTGTTTTAGGATCATACTGTTCCACAACTTCTACCATATTCTGAAGTGAGCCAAATCCTCCCATGACAACTAAAACATCATCTGTGCCTATAAGATACACATTTAAATTAACATAGAAAAATGTGTAACAAAATGTAAATATACATATAAAACATCACCTGTGACTAATTTATGTACAAGTATTTTTTTCTTCTTTAAATAGATCTTTGCAATAAAGAGGGATACTTGATTTACCCAATTATTGTACAGAAAAGGAAAATCAATAACAAAACAAACATAATGAGGGAACATGTATTTCTACAATAGCTACTTTAAATGACATGTATAGACTGACGAGTTATGTCCCCTGGTGCTCTGTACCTTGCGCAAGGGACAGATAAAGACAAAACAGCTACAGTTAAAAATTCCAATGTCTGACATCATAATTGGAAGTCCTAAAACTTCTCTGGGTAAAAACAGTTGCAGAAGTTTGACATTTAAGAATTACATTCTTGTTGCCACAGCTTTGAAAATTTTGTGTCACTGCAGTAACTATTTACATAATATTTCATTGTAATCAGGTGCAAAGACTTCTAAATAACAATAAATCTGTAAATTTAAGGTAGAGACTGTCAGATTATTTGTTTTAAAACAGCATTCCCACTTTAAAAATATATTAGTTAATCAGATCTTGGATTACTATGCACCAATCGTCACCTTCGAAAGATAATTGTTTATCTATCTCTTGATCTTGAGACAGAACTTATCAGTCCAATGTTGTGTATCGGTTTACCAAGTTAAATTAGCAGATATTTTAAACACAGCAAATCTAAACTGAAACATAACATTGGTGACAAGCTTGTTTTTGGGCAACACAAATATCAGAGCCACAGTAATACATGGAGTCACGTTTTTACCTGTGTATTCCTATTTCAGAAAATAGAGAGTATTGTTTTTGGTTTTTGACTGAATCCAGTTGTGCCTTTTTACCTTGGTAGACCTATGCACACACATTTGTTATTGTCAGATGCAAAGAAGATTCTTGGAAGAAAACATCTTTCTCACAGTTCTGTCTTAAATTATGCTAACTAGGCAAATAACTACTACTGAAATAATAAAGTTTGCTGCACTATACGAAAAAAGAGGATTTACTTCATGATGTGCAATACAGAATTTCATTGGCTAAAAAGAAAAAAATATGACAAAGTTGTTTGTTTATTGTTGTTTAACGTCCCACTCAAGAATATTTCACTCAAATGGATACGTCACCAAAGGCCGATGAAGGGCCTCAAATTTTGGCTTATGCTCGGCACTTACGGCCATTGAGCAGTGAGGGTTCATTAACTTGCCGACACCTACTGTGACACGGGACCTCAGATTTTACTGTCTCATTCGAAGGATAGAAATATGACAAAGAAATATTTGCTAAAATAGTTTTTAGAGAAATAAGTGAAACATAATTCTGCATTTTTCATTCATTCATACATGCCATGTTGTGTTTACAAGCAAATTACAAACTACATGTGTAGCAATACGATTAAAAATGAAAAAATTCAAAATGATTGTCATATATCAATACTTTGATAACGGTTAACCAGTAGAAGGGGCCTTCGTGGCTGAATGGTTAGAGCACTGCACTTTGAACCATGGAGTCTCTCACTTCTGGTCAATGCAGTGTCAAGTCTCAATGGAACCTAAGCTGCTTTTTGTTAGAAAGTTTGTCAGTTTACTTGCAGACTCTTCCCAGGTACATTGTCACTGGGTTTTCTCCTCCACCATTAAAAACTGGCTGCCGCCATATAACTGAAAAATTATTGAGTGTGGCATAAAACAAAATTCAAAATCCAACAAAGGTCCCATACCAGTTACAAATTAACCCTTACATATACAACAAATAACAATTAACCTTTACCGTACAATGCAACAAATACCAATTAACCATTACCATACATATACAACAAATACCAATTAACCATTACCATAGATATACAACAAATACCAATTAACCATTACCATAGATATACAAAAAATACCAATTAACCCTTACTATACATATACAACAAATATCAATTAACCATTACCATAGATATACAACAAATACCAATTAACCATTACCATAGATATACAAAAAATACCAATTAACCATTACCATAGATATACAACAAATACCAATTAACCATTACCATACATATACAACAAATACCAATTAACCCTTACTGTAAATATACAACAAATACCAATTAACCATTACTGTAAATATACAACAAATACCAATTAACCATTACCATACATATACAACAAATACCAGTTAACCCTTACCATACATATACAACAATTACCAATTAACCCTTACTGTACATATACAACAAATACCAGTTAACCCTTACTGTAAATATACAACAAATACCAATCAACCCTTACCGTACATATACAACAAATACCAATTAACCCTTACTGTACATACACAACAAATACCAGTTAACCCTTACTGTACATACACAAGAAATACCAATTAAATATTACTGTAAATATACAAAAAATACCAATTAACCATTACCATACATACACAACAAATACCAATTAACCCTTACCGTACATACACAACAAATACCAATTAACCCTTACCGTACATATACAACAAATACCAATTAAATATTACTGTAAATATACAACAAATACCAATTAAATATTACTGTAAATATACAACAAATACCAATTAACCCTTACTGTAAATATACAACAAATACCAATTAATCCTTACTGTAAATATACAACAAATACCAATTAACCATTACCATACATATACAACAAATACCAGTTAACCCTTACCATACATATACAACAAATACCAATTAACCCTTACAAACAAATACTAAATGCACATGTAACTAACTTCTTTTTGAAGCAATGATAAAATTATCACTTTACCTATTCTTGGCTTCATTCTTGGTCCATTCATTTGGGTTCTAAGATCAGGTCTTAGATGAAATCTTTTTGCTTCATCTATCAAATCACGACACTCAAGACTTTTCTTAATTAGAAGCTGAAGAACAAAACAATGAATATTAAACCTACATTGTATATTTATAATTTAGATTTAATATTAGACAGCAAATAAGAGAAACATAGTCATAAAATGTATATATACACATGTGTATGTGTGTCTACATGTGTGGTTATGTGTGTCAATGTGTATGTATGTGTATATGTTTGTGTATGTGTCTGTGTGTATGTGTAAGTGTATGTGGTTGTGTGTGTATGTGGTTGTGTGTGTGTATATGGTTGTGTGTGTGCGTGGTTTATGTGTGTCTTTGTGTGTGTGGTTGTGTATGAGGGTGTCTGTGTGTGTGGTTGTGTGTGTGTTTCTGTGTTTCTATGTGTGTGTGGCTGTGTGTGTGTGGCTGTGTGTGTGTGTGTGTGGTTGAGTGTCTGTGTGTGTGTATGTTTGTGTGTATGTGGGTATGTGTGTGTATGTGTGTGTGTGTGGTTGAGTGTCTGTGTGTGTGTATGTTTGTGGGTATGTGTGTGTATAGTAAAGTATAGTATATACAGCAGTAGGACATAAATGAGTTCAAAAAATTTATTTCCACTATACATGTAGATTCTTAGTAAATTTCTGGAAGGTGAGGTCTTGGTACTCGTATGCTAAAAATTCCATTGCAATCTATTTGTTATTTTAGAAGAAATACACTACTGTTCCTGTCAGAGAGTAAATTCTAGGACATCATTTTGATGTTTATTACAATGTTATGAAAATTCAACAACAAACTTCAGGATAAATCAGTAAAAATGCTTTACATAGGTTATACATGCACAGTGAAAATAAATTCTGGGAACTTCTTTTGTCCTGTTACTGTAAGATTATATCAACTATCATGAATATGGAAGTCATAAATGGAAACAACAATTTACCTCAGAATCAATGACATCTGTTATATACCGAGCTGTAAGTAGAGGAAGACGTACATGCTGTAGTAACCTAGGCAACCAGGTATGCCTGTTTTCAGGATTGTATTTTACCCAGTTGAGAACAGCCTCATACACTGGTTCTTCTGAATTAACCTAAAAAGTAAAAAATCTCATTGATTCAATATCCAAAACATTATAATGTGTGTGTGTGTGTCTGTGTGTGAGAGAGAGAGAGAGAGAGAGAGAGAGAGAGAGAGAGAGAGAGAGAGAGAGAGAGAGAGAGAGAGAGAGAGAGAGAGAGAGAGAGAGAGAGAGAGAGACAGAGAGACAGAGAGAGAGAGAGAGAGAGAGATTGTAGGTGAGTGCAGTGTGCATGTGTGTGTAAGTGTGAGCATGATGTGTACATATGTGAATATTTGTGATGGCAATGATGTGTGCACACATATGTGATCATTTGTGTAGGTGTGAGCATTGTGTGTAAGTATGTGTGTGCAGATGTGAGTATGGATGTGTGTGTGTAGGTGTGAGTGTGGATGTGTGTGTCTCTGTAGGTGAGTGGTGTGTATATACATATGTATGAGTGTAGGTGTGAGTATTGTGTGTGCAGGTGTGAGTGTGGTGTGTGTGCACATATGTATGTGTGCATGTGTAGATGTGTGCATGAGTAGGTGTGTGTGTGCATGTCACTGTAGTATTGTCTAACTGTATGAATGTTTTATGTATATATAACACCTAATATATTGTATATAGAAATACTTGCCAGTATATTTCGCTATCTTTACATGTGTCTCTCTCTCTAGAGATATGTATCCTGTATCATGTGTAACACCTTGATGTATTATATAAATACTTTATATATATATATATAACAATACATTCCAATTTGATAATAAACAATATGTACAAATCCTAGGAACTGCCATGGGAACCAAAATGGCACCAGCTTACGCAACTTTAACATTGGGGTATCTAGAAAACAAGCTTTATGAAAGGATGGAACAATATTTTGATTCCAATGTAATTGAAACATTTAAAACACTATGGAAAAGATATTTGGATGATTGTTTCATTATCTGGAATCTTAACTGGGGCAATATTGATACTAATATAACTTTTACTATAGAAAAAGATCCTTATAAAATAGCATTTTTAGACATCATGCTTATAAAAGAAGGCAACAAATTAATCACAGATATTTACAGAAAGCCTACAGATACACAACAATACCTCCATTTCAAAAGTCAACACCCAAAAAATTGCAGAAATTCTATTCCATACACATTAGCACGATGCTTATGTACTATCATTGTACCATCAGCCCTAAGGAAAAAACGCTTAGATGAATTAAGATACGCTTTAAAAGAACAAGGGTATCCTTTGACTCTTATAAACAAAGGGATAGACCTAGCTGAATTTATTCCTTTATCAGTGCTGAGACAAACAAAATCAAAGATTAAACACCAACCATTAGCATTTGTAACAACTTTTAATAAATGCAATCCGGAAATATTTAACAAAGTATATAAAGACTTAGATAGTTTACGAGTAGATGAAAAACTAAATATAATTTTAAATGAAACAAAAATTATAAAAAGTAAACGACAACCTAAAAATCTCAAACAGTTACTAACTCATGCCCACTTCACAAATAATGAGGATTCAAAGATCAGGGGTGTAATTAAATGCAAAACTAAAAGATGTAAAGTATGTGACATCATTATTGAAGGTCAAACATTCAAATTTAAAAATTCCTGTTCATTATTTTATATCAAACGAATATTAAATTGAAATTCTAAAAACGTAATATATGTAATTTTATGTGAAAATTGCAAGGAAGAATATATTGGATGTACTCAGTCACTAAAACAAAGAGTAGCTCTACACAAAAGCAATATAAAGTTATCACATAATCGTAATTTATTTGTTTCTAAACATATATTTCAGTGTAGTAAAGGGAATTTCAAAATCATGCCAATATATCAAACAGATGACTATTCGAATATTACACTCAAAGAGCAATATTTTATTGATAAATTCAAACCATTACTTAACAGGACCTAACCCACACATTTCATATAATCTTATGCAAAGGAGTGGCCTTCTTATCAGATTAACTAATTTGTTTATTCTTTGCATTAAGCTTCATACATTAGTGTTATCTTATCTATTTCATCAACTGTTTATACATGTATTTACTTTACCAATATGAGATTCATGATATATATATATTCAATACATTTTTGTTGATGACCATTGCCTGATGAGCGTTTGTAACGCGAAGCATGTGTCGCAATGTAAGTTAATAAAACTTAAAACTGTTTTGTGGTGTGGCATTCTGTATTTATATATATATATATATATATATATATATATATATAATATATATATATATATATATATATATATATATATATATATATATATATATATATATATATATATATATATATATATATATATACATAAATACCCGTGTACTTGTTACTTTTGTTTATCTGCAAACTATTTACCTGTATATCATCACTTTTGATAAAATTTTCCAGCTGATCCAAAGGAAGTGTTTTGAACTCATCTTGTGCGGTCACCTCTTCAAAATGTTTCAGACTAAACACTTCAGCAGCATACAACAGTTTTTCACAAGAGTGCTGCTCTGCAAAGATCTTAATCCCCAGACAGTTTGTCGCATCTAACTGCTTCTCCAGAAATGTGCAACATGCATTCTTTACACCTGATAAAATAATGATATAACAAAATACAAATAATAATTCACAAGTTTTAATTTGCTCGGCATCTACTTTTGACCCTGTTAATAATCTGTTTAAAAGGCATACACTTCAACTGCAGAGTAGACTGTTCATTATGGAAGATATTTTTTTCACAAATAACCATCTATAAATAGATAAAGAGCTATTGATTGCCATTAGTAACACTCATGAGGGCTCCATTAGGAATTTTCCACCCTACTATACGGGGCCGAAACAAGGCCCCATTCCCAATGCAAAAACAATGCATTTTTTTCCAATTCCCAAATTTAAGTCAAATGACAATGAATTTGAAGAGATTCTTTTATTTTCAAATAGTTTTGTGTATTTTTTTTATTTCCCAATTTCGATAAAATGTTGCTAAAATTCCTAATTCAAAAGGTCCATGTCCCATTCCCAAAGGAGTCCATGGCAAAATGGATAGAACATCGAGCTTTGAACCACAGTCTTTTATTTCTTGTCAGTGCAGGTTTGAGCCTAGCTGCAACCTAAGCTGATTTTTATGAGAAAAGTTCACAGTTTACTTGTGGGAGGCTGGTGGTCTCCTTCCGGGTACACTGGGTTACTGTCCTCTACCATTAAAAAATGGCCACCACCATATAACTGAAAAATTGATGAATGTGGCATAAATCAAAATTCAAATTCAAATTGAAGTAATACTTATGATTACATCTGAAATAACAATAGAGATACAATGTATATTAGAGTGCAGATATACCTGTAAGTTGAAGCAGACAAGCAGCAGGCAGTAGTTCCTGGACATTTTCCACATTTACATTCACTGTCTCTGTATAAACAAAATCTAGCAATACATCCATTACACCTGCTGCCACTTCATGTAATTCAATCACTGACTGGTCCTTCTCTGACATCTAAATTTGTACAAAGTATTTACAGTTAATCATTGATTCTTCTCTGACATCTAAATTTGTACAAAGTATTTACAGTTAATCATTGATTCTTCTCTGACATCTAAATTTGCACAAAGTAGTTACAATCAATCATTGATCCTTCCTTTTCACAAAAAATTAAGTTATCATTCATGAATGATTCCTCTACAATATCTAAATTATCTAAGTACTTGATATCATTGGTATTATCACTATTTGCAAGAACACATTTCTCTCTAGCAAATCTTATACTAAAGATCCCTCTACTTTTGGCATTATTGAGATTGAGAGATAGAGAGTTTGTGTGTGTGTTTGTGCATGCATGCATGTTTGTGTATGTGTCACTGTGTATGTGTGTGTGTGTGTGTGTGTGTGTGAGGGTGTGTGTGTGTGTGTGTGTGTGTGTGTGTGTGTGTGTGTGTGAACAAGAACTCAAAATAGTTACCTCACTGGTAAACATGGCACAAAAATAATCACTACATGCTGCCAAGACAATACGATGTGCTGAAAAAGTCTGGCCTTGAACCTTTAGAGTAATGTCACATAGTTTACCAGACTTTCTAAGATTATTCATCGTGGCAAGAATAGATTTAGCATGGCTATCTGTAAAGATTTGACGCTCCTCTATGGTTGGCATAATAATTGTTCCTGTTTCAACTTTTTGCATTTTGATGAAGCTCTCTGCATGACACTCTAAATCTCCTGACACATTTGACATTATATAATGTCAATTTGTAGTTACCTATAAAATAGAAGGTCAATCAAAGTGTCAAACATTGTGGGAAAACAAATCAAATTCATGTAAAAAGACCAAATACACAATATCTGGGCCTGCACCCTGGTCTCGTTTATTTGTTCACTTTGGCCAATATTTCATTTAGTCTCATTTATAAAATGATTATTTTAGATTGTTGGCAAAAAGGCTGAAATGTGAAAAAACATATGAAAGAGACCCTCCAATACTCGAGATCCTAGTTAAACCCTTTATGATTTTCTTAACTTAATTTACGATAATGACAGAGGCCATTAATGTTGTTGATTTACATAGGAAATGTCTATTATATTTATTGGGATATATGCATCTCATCACTCTTAAGTTACCATAGACACTGGATTGAAAATACTGGTGAAACACCCCTGCATGAATTGATTCCTCTTGCACACAAGAACGTTGTATGTAAACATCTACTTTCATTTCTAAGAAAGGTCAAGCACAGAATTTAGCGATATGCAATTGTTTAAGATTTACTGTAGGTGGAAACGTAATTAATGAGGATAAGAGTTTATTATTCTGGCTATTTTTAATAACTCTGTTTGGAAAATGTCTCAACGGGACAAAATATTTTACAATATATTTACAAGAAAAAAAAAAACAAAAACAAAAACAAAAAACACTTTCCAAAGTTGCTGGGACACATAGTAGGCCAGTAGGCCTATACTGGCGTATAGATCTGTGACTAACCTTTCTCTCTAATTTCCATTTTCTATGATAATTTTACCGTATCAATATAACCATTGGCAAAATTTTTAAATTTGCCAACAATGTCTAGTGTCAGAGGCACAATCTTTAAAAAGTGGTAACATCATGATGATTAATGTTTTTTTGTTTTTGTTTTTTTTTTAAACCTTGGTGATATTGAAAGTAGGATTCTATGAAATTTTAAACAGTGAAATATAATTACTGATACCGTATAGCTAAATTTTAATCTATTATATTAATCAGACTTACAGAACAAATATAACTATAATTCGATCAGGTGTTTGTTAAGCCTACGTTCCATTTCAAAGCATCAACCTAGTTTTCCATTCTTTGCTGGTAGATCTAGTAGGAAATTAGTCTTTAACGGTAACAGCCGGTAATGAGCGGTTCATCTGAATATCCGGAATTCACGTTGCGGTTTTCAATACGAAAGGTGCTCCTTTACAGATTGTCGTGTGCGCAGTCAAAATTTTGTTTTGGTTTAAAATTACAAATGATTGTTTTCGTGATTACTTGTTGTGTTGAACATACTGTAATAATATTGAGCTTTACGTAAAGAACTCACAAAATGTCTCTAAGGCGCAATGTTTAGAGTTATTTCATCCATGTATCTTTAAGGTGTTCTTTCCGCCAAATTATTCATTTTTTTTCTATCATGAAATATTTCAGAGAAATAATAGTCAAAATGACGCTCATTGCATGGTTTACTAAACTTGCATCTCCAAATAAGTCGAATGGGTGCTAAAAGAAGTTATTAAAGGGTATCAAGACATGTGAAACACATAGACATATAACATGGAAAGACGTGTAAAGTGGCACATCCGGGTTCAGTCAAAAACCAAAACAATACGGTCTACTTTCCAAAAACTAGGTTGTACAAGTAAAACATGTTGCCTTGCACGGGCTCTATGCATTACTGAATCTCTACTGCTTTTGTGACGACAAGTAACTTGTCACCCCTGTTTTGATTTGATTTAGACTCATTGTGTTTGTAAACATGTGCCAATTTACCTTGGTAGACCTGTACGCAAAGACAACAAATATGATCCAATTACTTCTTACAGGGGATATTGCCATATATATATATATACTCAATGTGAAGAAAACTTCAGAAAAAAAAACTTTGAGTACATACAGAAGTTTTGAGAACCGTACTCAAGTTATTTCTTAATTTTTACAGGAAAACCATATGTGTGACCAAGAATTTTCCAATGAAATGAATGCTGAAAAATAAGGTTAACAGACAACTATGTACATAGTCAAAATGATCAAGTAAAAGTTGAACTTAGGTATTAAATAGAAGACTTCGAGTCCTGGCATACCAAATAATCTGGGAGATAACTAAACACCGTATTTGGACCTTAGGCCATTCATGAAAAAAAAATGGCTTTCTGTAACTCGTCCTACTCACTCAAAACCCTGCGACTCACATTTTTGTTGCCATTCCGGGAATTGTTTTTTCATTACCAGGCTCCCGGTGTTGTAGCATAGACACCCCCCCCCCTCGGAAAAATGGGCCCAGCATAGAATTTGCCCCTAGGAAGAATCAACCCGGACCCAAATTTCCCCCTAGGAAAATCGCCCCAGTATAGTATTGCCCCCAAATTACAGCTCGTCCAACCTCCCTTATCGCAGGTTTAGTTATCTATCCGTTTCCAGTTCTTTTACTAGAAATCAGCACATTTTTGTTAGAAAATAAAATAATGAAATCGTGAAATCTGGTATTAAAAGTCATTAAATACACGTCAATTTAATTCATTGATACATTAAGATGAGAATAAGTAAATATTTTTGAAAACATATATCCGATTTGCTAAAGTTCGATTTGCTTGACTAAGACATAAACAAAAATATTATAATCATTATTGTACTCCTATTTATAAACATTATTCACACACACACACACACACACACACACACACACACACACACACACACACACACACACACACACACACACACACACACACACACACACACACACACACACAGATATATATATATATATATAACAACAACAAAAATCATATCAATTGATATCAATCATTCTTAACCAAATTTAAAGTATGTTGGTGCAGAGTGGATGCCTCAAAACTTCTACAAAAATAAATATTTTACTTTTTCAAACGTTCAAGACTATCATGATATTTTCATATCTAGACTGCATTATGTCAAACAATTTTTTAAAGCACATATATTTTCTGTTTTAAAAGAGGGGGGAATTCTACAGAGGGATCTGTACTAACTTTGTTTTTTGGGAAAAAATATGCTGGGGCGCCTTTTCGCCTCTTGGGAGAAAGTCCAACCTGGGCCAGTTTTTCCGGGGGGAACTATGCGGGGGGAAAGTCTATGCAACAACACCGGTATGTCCCATTTCTTATATTGTACATTCATAACATTAGTTTATTTAAAAAATAATAATAACGCTACCTACCTACTCACAGTAAAAACTCCGAGTCGCGTTACAGCAAACCAACATTTTTTTTAAAGGATAGCTCTATCATTTTTACTATGTATTTCATATAAGACCACATTATTTTAAATGATATTGTTAGGCTATTTCTTATCGAATTTCAATAGAATTTTCATCGATAAATTTATTTAATAAGGCTTCATTATTCTATTTTAATTTTTAATTTTCTGAATCAGAAATCAAACGATTTATTTATTCAAATAGAAAGTTTAATTTTTGTGATGAAAACTCCCTATATGGGTAAGTTAAATTGTGGAGTCTAATTTTTACTTTGTTTAAATCGTCTAATTGCATCCAAAAAACCAATGAAACTTGCAAACATTCTCTGTTTAAGAGTGAAAGTTCTATTGATATGCAATGAGAAATTTCCTAGCATTTTGTTTTGGGGGAGGGAGGTTATGAAATATATAGGAAAAATTAATAAGAACTAATAGTGTCCGAATACTTTTTGCACGTCTCTGTATATATGTGGAATATCGGCGATAGGAAATCGTGTATCATCATGTCTGTCATATTCTTTTGTTGTCAATTTCCTGTCCGTGTCTATAGTGGATAAGTTTGTTGCGTGTGCTTAATTCTATAGGGTCCATTCTGTGGTGTCTTAAACTTTTAAGTTCAATAGGACCAGAGACACCTATAACACATGTATATTACGCATTTCATCATCATCGTCGTCGTCATAGTCATCATCTTCTTCTTCATCGTCGTCATTTTCTACTATCTAATTACTAAATTTTTATTATCGATTTATCTAGCCTATTTATTATAGTGTTGTTATTGTCGTCGTGGAAATAATTAACTTACATGTAGATATATACGTACGTTCTATTATCACTATCATAATCATTTTGTTGTTCTTATTTTTTACTTTTTGTGTGTTCGTTTTTTTCTTTATTTGTTACCTAAGCTTACTAAGTTTCGTTCTAACTCTAAGCTCGAAAATTACTATGAACCTGCGGTGAGGTTATCTGTCATAATTAATTATCTGAATTATCCAAGCTCAAGTTTATGTTATGTGAGTACCAAAACACGCGTGACTTTGCTGGGACTTGTTTGTAGTACAATTTTCTCTTGGGCCTCTTATCCAATCAGATAGCGTGTTACTCTTGAGCCGGCCACTGTTAGCGTCAGTGCGGCATGTGCCCTTTTATCTGTAAATGAATAGAAACTTTGCAAGTTACTGAATGCAGGCCTTCGTTATTCAGATTGCAAAATAAGGAAAATAGGTAAGAAAGTTAAATGTTAATTTCCCATAGCTTGATGGTTGAATATTGGTACAGATTCCCTAAATTGTTTCCTTCGGTTGGTCCAATATTATACCAAGTCCTCAGTCTCTCGAACACCCATTTCCGACAGGTTATAATTGTATTTTGTTGTAGTGTTAGACTACCCTTGCCGAAACCACGGGTGAACAAATTAAATGCCACACGAGTTGACATCAGCGAAATGATGAAACTACTCCAGAAACATTGGTGTATTTTAAAATAGATTAAGCCGAACTAAGCCAACTGTACAGTCAGCCCCTTATGAAGTTATGTGTCCACCTCATCATAACTCAAGACTCTTGTTGACATTATTGTCCTGATGATTTTTTGATTTTAAGTTATTTTCCTTTATTCGTTAAAGAAAGTCTACTGCGTGGTAGACAGATCGATTTATATTTAACCTATTTTACAAGCATTTTATTCTCAATATAAACATCATTTCTACATGTTCTAAGAGAAACACTTGTACTGTACTTGGTCACAATATCTGGGAGTTGTCTCCCATTCGTACAATATTACAAGTTCACTCAAGTTGGGTCAAGATTAAATGAATGGGGTATTTGCTTGTTTAAGGATTATATTGTGCAACATTCTAGCACATTTGTCTAGTAACCTGCAGTCCATATTGTGTTGTGTAAAGACTAAGCATTATTTATTGTCCCTTATTTATTGTATTATATGACACCATTGTATATAAATATTGTAGGCTGCATATATTTACTAGACCACTGTTTAGAAAAAAATTAATTTGGTATAAAAGGCTGACCGTAATGATTTTTTTTTTTGGGGGGGGTATTCCATTGCATGTCATTGTGAATTTACATGTGTGCAAATTATTTCCCCAATATGACACAAAGTTCCCATTTGTGTTGCCAATGTCATTTTCCCAAAATTGCCAGAAAAAAATAACATGTAAATATATATCTATGTATGTATTTATTTGTATCAAATTTACACTTTAGCGTATGCTTTTGATGAATATTAACTACTGGTGGATTTAGAGAAGTAAATGATTGTAAACAGGGTTCTATCGACCCTTTTTGGGGAAGGGTTCTGTATCCTTTCAATTGAGAATGTTGCATTGGGAGAGGGGTTAACTGGTCATTTTACACATAAGAATAAAGACACAAAGCTTGTGATTCATTTAACTTTTCTGAGTATACAATTCAAGGTGAACATAATGGGGGACATTTATGCCAAAAATTGAGGGGAAAATAGCAGATTTTGCATTGTGGTTGGGGCTGCATGTTGATTATATTAATACTTCGTAATTAGAGATCTGCCCCAGGTAATAAATGAAAACATATTTAAATGTGTACAAAGCTTTATTATACATACCAGATGATTTATCTAGATATAATCATACCTTTATAGCACATAATGTTCTCTTTTTTTTTGCATATACGCCTTGATGACTTCTTAACTCACTTTATTTCTTTTTCTCGTACAAATGGTTTTTTTCTCTTCACAAATGTCTGATGTAATGATTATAAGAAACAATATCTGTTTTGAAATTTATAGAAATATGTATAATGTATATGTTATTTTTATGACCGATCTAAATTTTTGCAAGGTCAGATACCTTGTGGAGATTAATTTATATTATAATTTTTCTTGCTTTCAAATCCCCGATAATTTAATTTGTATTTACACATTATAAATAACTTTTACAGTTTTGGTAATGGTGGAGAAATAGTATTAAATGTGATTGAACTAGTAGTAGATAGAACAGGGTAGATACAGAAATATCCCAAGAGAAGACAGAATTTGTGAAAAGTGTTCACGTCATGAAGTTGAGGATGAATTTCATTTTCTTCTTATATGCCCTTTCTATACAGATTTAAGGTCTAAATACATAAATAAATATTACTACAAAAGGTCTTCTATGTTTAAATTAGTCCAGTTATTAGGTATTAAAAATAAAACAAAATTGTGTAACCTAGCTAAGTTTTTTACCAATGCCTTTGTACAGAGGAAAAATAATTTATTTATTTCAGTGTTCTTCCTCCATTTTCATTTTCATGTTTACTCTTGATCACTATTGATCTACTTTAAGTACTTTTTCAATTTAATTAGTATATAATTATTTATTTATATGTATTGCACATCATCCACATGTATATATGTGTGTATATGTGCATGTTCACAAAATTGTATATCATACTGTATGTTTATGCTGATGAGCCGTAAGGCTTAAGGCAGTTAAATGAATAAACTGAAAAATGAACATACTGGTAATTAATCAAATTTTTAAATGCTTTATTATATTTCACATATGTGCATATACATGTATTTATTCTCATAATTGATTAATAATTTAAAAAGAAATGGGAATACGATAAATAATTTATCAACAAACAACCAATCCATTGTATCTGTACATTTAAACAATGAAAAACATTGAAACTGAAATGTTTAAGGTTGGTAGAAGGAAATCTAAATATGACTAGACAATCTAATTAATTTGATGTAACTTATCTAAATTTCTTATTAATGCATTTACTTTAGACATAGATCTATATACTAATTAAATGTGTTAGTTCATATAAATGAAAAGAAATGATTAATTAATCATTTGTATAATGTCCATAGCATCAATGTTTATTCCTTCTGTTACCTCTATAATGTATTTCATTATGTACATGTGTTTGTATTTGTTATGATTTTTGTATGTTGTGCTGATTGCTATAAAGGTCAATAAACTATACTGTCTGTTTACTTGAAAAATTCAAGCAATCCCCCCACCCCCAACCACATTACATTTACCATGCCATGGTGATCCATAATGTCTGTTACCCATTCAAATAATTTTCTCCTGTTTTTTTACGTTTCACTTCCAAACAATAAATTTTTATATTGAGAATTTTTGGAATGTAAGTCATATTTAACTAAAAATAATTTTACTTTGTAATTTACAAACAATTCCTATAAACTACAAGGCTTCCATCGTCGATTGGTTAGATCATCACACTTTGAACCATGAATTCTCTCACTTCTGGTCAGGGCAGGTTCGAGCCCACTGGAAGCTAAGCTGAAAATCAGTTTGCCAGCTTACTTGCAGAAGGCTGGTGGTTTCTTCCCGGATACACAGTAACAAGGTTTTCCCCCCACCAGTAAAATCTGGCCCAAATTATTGAGTGCTATGTTAAACACTTCAAAATAATTCCTGTAAAGTATAAGAAGAATGTTTCTGTAAAATTGAATCATCCATCGTAGGTTTCTATGGAAATTTACTTGTACATGTATCATATATGATTTATATAAATATATGTGTGTTTATACGTATTTTAGGTAATCATGCCTGGTATTAAAAGAAAAGCATCACAGACTTCCAGACTAGAGAGGCCTCCAAAGCTGAAGAAACAGTCCACAAGTACAAATATAACTTCAGCGAAAGGAAGTTTAAAGAAAGCCAAGTCTACAGCATTACCTAAACTACAGAAGATATCCTCTTCTCCCAAGAAGGCAGGCACACCCAAAAAGACTCCTGAAAAACCATTACCTCTTCCAAGATTTCCAACACTTAAGCCTACAGGTCCATTTTCAAATGATCCTGATGTAGATTTTGTTTTTTCTGTCCCAAAATTTTATTCAAAGTCGCCATCTTCAAGTGCAAAATACACCAGCTTAAAAAAAGCTCCTACAGTTCTTGTCAAAGAAGCAAGCTCTTCTGGAAGCAATTCTGATCTGCTGAAGAAAATCTCTAGTAAGAAAACAAGTCTGAAATCAAACAAGACTCTAGAAATAACACCTGAACCAAATACAGTGCCCCCTGTTCTGGACCTAGAAATTGACTCAGATTCCACGAGAGCATCAGATATTGAGAAAAGAATTCAAAAGTTGCCATCAGGTTCATTTGTTGGTAAAATTACTAATTTAGAATTTGATGACTTAATTTTGCCCTCTGATGCTTCATTAGCATTGTATGAATCCTCAGGTGTGAGTCTACCATCATACTCAGGATCTCCTGAATCCAGAAAATCAGCCTATGTTGTGGCTGAATTCTTTTCCTTGACAGAGCCCAAGACTTCAAGTGATTCCAGCAATGTAAAAAGTACTGAACAGACCACTACCTCATCAACTAATGGAATAGCAACACAAACAGATTTGGATATGCCCCCTTTATGTTTAGGTGAAAGTTCAAATGCTGATCCCATTGGTACTGTCAGTAATCCTGTTTCTGCTTCAGTAGCATCTGGGACACCATCAAAATCCCCTCGAAAAGTGCCAGGTGGTCTCAGGGAAATTGTATTTTCATTTGATACAACTGGCTCGATGTATAATTACATGGAAGAAGCCGGGGAAAAAATTCGAGAACTGGTTACTCGGTTACAGGAAGATATTCCTGGTATCCGTTTAGCTTTTGTTGCACATGGCGACTACTATGATCTAAAACATGACAGGTATCTGATTAAATGGATTGATTTTGGTGCCAGCATTGATGAAATAGCAAAGTTTTTTGACAATTTGGCTATCACACATGGAGGAGATGCTGATGAATGTTATGAACTAGTTTTACACAAAGTACGGGAATCTTTCTCATGGACGGCTGGGAGTCAGAGGAGTCTAGTGATAATTGGCGACTCTGATCCACATGAACCTGGGTACAAGTTTGAAGAATTTGTGAATGATATTGATTGGCGAGTAGAAGCTGCATTGTTAAGAGATATGGTATGTTCAAATTTGGTGAAAAATTTATGGATAAAATCCAATATTAGACCAAAATTTGAAACAGATTTACATGTATTTGATGTGCTACTGTCTTTTTTTCCCTTTAAAAATCTGAAATGTCGTGAGACTTTAGTGATTTTGATATGATAAAATGATAAAAAATCTTAAGAATTGTATATATTGTATTCTGCTTATAAAAAATAGGAAGAAGGGTGGGTGCTTATTGGGGCCAATTAATAGTAAAATTGATTTTTAAAACAGTTAATTTGTTATAAGACACAATGGCAAAGTTGTTTTAGGACACCTACATGTATCTGCATTCTTCTTTTGCTGAGAGCTAGATATGAACTGTTACATATGTTTTTCTGGTCCACACGTCCTTGTCAACTGGCTATAACAGATACTAGATCATATGTAAAAAGGTACGTAAATCTAAATGACAATGTCACCACCATACACATAGAAGATATAAAAAGAAGTTATGTAGAGCACTTTGTAGGTGGCAACTCTACATTGTATATGGTACATGTTATTCACTAAATGATGAGCTACAAATGTGTACATGTTACCTGGGCTAGCTTTGCCAGGAGGGGTTTTCACTTTACTGTATAATACATGTACATTATATATTCTTACATGTAGGTCATGTACACACAGGAATTTTCCTGGACCATTTTTGGACCCAGTTACAGGACGACAGGACCAATTCCCAGTGCCAAAATGGCTAGCATTTCCTAAAAATATGTAAAAATTCCCAATTAGCAATTCCAGAGTAAAGAAAAATTTCTCTTTTCAGACCCTGGATCCAGAATCTTGGAAGTAAGAAAATCCCTGACACATTAGACTCTTGAATTACAAAGTTCAAATTCATACACCATTTTATTTCATACATTTATGTAGTATTTTGTTAATTTTAGGGTGTCAGGATCTATGGATTACAGGTTGGGTATCAGTCTGACTTTTATCGTCAGATTTGCCAGATAACTAGTGGAGCACATCTCAGGATTGACAATGCTAGCTTCACATACGATACGTTAATGTCTATTTGCTTACGTGAAGGCAGTTTGAAGCTGTTAAAGGTAACAATATAATGTTGTTTATAGAAAATAACATTATTACTTATTCTCTTTATTAAAGTGATATAAGCTGTCACAATGATTATTTTTGTCCCCTAACATATAGTCCAGAGTATGATAAAATGTGTGTTCAAATACATTATCAAACACATAAAACGTACAAGATCGTCTTTTCAAATTTGTTTTATTAGAATTTAAGTTTTCCCGTACCTTAAAAAATCCAGCTGTATTTCCGTATGCAATGACCTTTCAAATAAGCTCGCCATATCAAATGTACTCCGTAATCCGGTCAGGGGATCTCGGTCCATTACACACTCGGACTATATTAAAGTTGGCCGATTTTTATGGGTTTTATAATTATTTTTAAAATACAGGATGTGAATTTTATTGGAAAGTGCATGTTTTATGTAAAATATATGCTTTTCAAGGCTATTTTAAATACCTGAAGAAAATCGGATGAATATATGAATAAATATATCAGGTCACTAAAAGAAATTTTCCCGATCTTTAATGTTACCCTGAATGCTGACATTGACAAAATCAAAACAATATAACCGTGAAAAGTATGCGTACCTCATGTTTTACAATCGTGCCGCCATGTCCGGTGGAGTTGGGAGTTCATGGTCATATTTATCAAGAATGATAAAGCTGAGAATGCGATGGGATGAGTTAAAAATGGGTTGAGATCACCCGATATACCCGGCATATTGGCAATTTCAGAAACGAATGTTTTGAAACGACGAAATAGACCAACCTTGCCTTATTTTGGTATGAAATGATCATGTATGAAAATAAACGCAAAGGGTAATAAGAATAGAATGTATATTACTGTAATCGGCCGTGTATAGTCCGCATTTACATATTATCCGCACCCCCCATTTCAGCATCAGATCTCGGAGAAAAAAGGAGTTCGTGCGTATAATCCGCATTGACTTTTTTCCACGGCCGCATGGCCGAAAATCGTCAGTGAGATTGATTATTATTGTGTATAAGTGCAGTATGACGATCGGAAATATTTTCAAAATTCTCAGATCGGTATTTGAAAGAAATAGATAAATATTTATTATGGATATATATATTCGAGATATTAGATAAGGGATATGATAAGCAAATTAATGATTTGAAATAAATAACAAAAGAAATATCAAAACATCAGTCGAAGTCTTTGTAAAATTACATTCCGTTAATTACAGCGCAATCATTTGCTTTTGCTGGCGTGTTAGCCTATATATTTAATTAATAGTATGTATTAGAACAACATTTGAAAAAGATATTATATTTGCGGAAATCGGCGACATAAAAGTTTGTAACAATTTTAATAAGCGGCGAGCACTTGTACACAAGCGATCTATATATCCAGAATATATAGCGTAATTATTGAAACAAAGGGATATATATACAGATCCATGTATACTGTTGTCTGTTACACGCATCATTGATTATGAATGGAGACATATATAACAAACATTAATTACCTTTGTGTGGCATTGTGTTATTTTACACTTTTTATCATGTTTTCAATTTAAAATTAAATCATCGTACTTACCTGTATAATTGGCATGTTCCATAACTTAGTACTACACTGTAGATGTACTGTAGTAAGAGAGTTACCGGTATATACCTTATGTACGAAATGTGTAAAATAACATTCCTCCACAGAACAAAACACCCAGAAAACATTGTTTTATTTATAAATGTATAGTCATTGTCTCAAAACAAACAACGCAAAACTACATAATATGATATAAATGGGAAAATACGAAACTACAAGATACTACATATTTGCTGTTCCATTTAGCCCCCTCATTTACAGTTACAACATGGCTGTTCGCTTCGTCGTTCACCAGAGTGAAATAATTATTAGAATTCTTATTGAGATTGTTCTATTTTTCAATAATAACAAAATTTCATGATGAAGATAAGCAACAGGTTGTACTATTCTGTTTCCTCACCAAAAATCGCAACTAGGCTAGCCTTGCACAGGCACTTGCGTTATGCAATCCACCGATCACAACACCCTCAATCAAGGGATTGCATTACACAAGTGCCTGTGTAGTCTAGACTATTTGTAAACTGAAACACACAAAAATTAAAGACAACAAGATTCATTTGTTGATTTATTCACCGTCGCCGTAGACATAAAATACACACATACATAAGCAATGATGATATTTACACTGGAATAATGATGATATACATTGGCTCATACATCGTTATTACGAAAAAACTTTGTCAGGCTTACCACCCACATCGAATCTCATGCAGTAGTTCTTTCGGAAAAAATGTCCTAAGATTCTGTAGTACTGTATTATCCGCACCCCCCTGCCTGAGACAAATTTTAGAGTGAAAAGAGTGCGGATTTTACATGGCCGATTACGGTAACTGCAAATATCAAGTGTTAATTGGTCACTCGGTAATCTTCGTAAAAAATTTCCAAAAGTTAATTTGCTATGCCCAAAGGATGGCGGACAAAATATAACTGATATTAAGGGTTATGTTTGGCAAGATTGTTGCAATTTTACACATGCACTTGTTATTCTAACCAACATATGGTCTCTTTGGAATATATATGAGATAGAATATCACATAAAATGGGCATGTACAATTTTTCATCTACGATGGCTCATATCACTTTGAAATATACATGTATATATCATTTTGGACCATTTTGGCCTTTAATATGTCACAGTTTAAACAGTGATATCACAAATTGGCAGCGGTCAATTGATATACAAAAACAAAAAAAGAGATAAACTTAGGCATAAAAATTCTTAAATTCCTATATATTTTGTAAAAATTGTATGCGAAATCCAGTTTGGCAATTTTTCGCTTTCAATTAGTTAATTCAACCTTACTATTTGTATATGCATACCACACTGGACCTGACCTTATTTTCACTAAATAAAATAGAAATCAAGATTTTTTATGCTTGTGTTTAGCTCTTTTTTATTATTGTACATCAAGTACAAGTAGTAAAAGTAGAACAAATTTGAAATAATTTAAGTAATTTGCTTCAAGTGGTAAGCACAGCAAATCCCCTTTAGCTAAAATTGATATGTTGCTAAGATCAATGGATCTCATATTAATTTGACATACCAGAGTTTTGGGACCTTTAACTCTCCATGAAGGCTCTTAGGACATGGTGGTTCCTAAACATCTTGTTTTTGTTTTGGACTTTTACATGTACAGTGAAACATCGCTATTAAGTCCACCTAACTGACTGACTCAAAGTGGTCTGTTTTATGAGGTGGTCTCTTAGGTGAGGTTCTGTACTTAGTAGACATTCATCAAGTGACTGACAACTTGAGGTCTGAAATGTGAGGTGGTTTCCTAAGCAAGGTGCTCTTTAGGTGATGTTCCACTGTATATATTATCTTAGACCTGGCTCATATATACCAGGTTTTACTGTTGTTACAAACCCAGTACTTTCCAGTGAAAAGTAGGCACACTACCTGTTACACTCTCCATGTCTTATGAAAGACTTTAATTCTGAGATTTCTATGCCTGATGACCTGTTTATCTCATTCATTCCTAAAGACACATTTGGACTGGCCTAAGTCATTGATTTACAGATGAGTCCATTGTGTTTTTCAGGAGTTGATGGGTTAAGAGGTATATATGCTATTTCCTTTGTAATCATATCATTTCATCACTAAACTGTGTTAGTGGTCTTGTATTATAGAGATAAGAACTGTTTTATCCTAGTGCTGTTGCATGTTCTACATATACATTGTCAGTAATTCACTGCTCGCAATGGTTTAGTTGTAAAAAGTTTGACTGGCTAGTGTAAGGTTCTGGGTTTAATTCCTACTAATTTTACTATGTCATACCTAAGACCATAAAAGATAGTGTTTCTTCATCTAATGCTTAGCATAAGAAGTGAAAGGTATACAGTATACCTGAAATTTTCACTCGTGTTTAATTTTCACCACTTTTGCTCTTAGAAGAGTGGGTGAATTTAAAATGAATATGAAATTTTTAAATTACATAATGTATATAATTGAACCATGGCCATACATGCCATTCAATAGACTTGTGATCTAGGGCAAATTTAAGATGGAGTGAATATGTCTTCTGTCATAAAAGGGCGAAAAACCAAGGAATTTTTTATTTTGGATAGTGTTTTATGCCATACTCAACAATTTTTCAGTTATAAGGTGGTGGCCATTTTTTAATGGTGGTGGAGAGAACACGCTTACCCGAGAAGAGATCACTGGCCTTTTGCAAGTAAAGTGGTGAACATTCTCACAAAAATCAGCTTAGGTTCCAGCGGGGTATGAACCTGTGCTAACAAGAAGTGAGCTCTTTCATGGTTTAAAGCACGATGCTCTAGCCACGGAGTCCCCCCAGTCTTTAAGGTACAAAAATATACCTGTACCTCAGCTGTTAACATCAGAAAGGTGTGTAACTTGTCAAATGAAAACATTCTTTAACATTTAATAGTGCAAAATTATAATGAAAGCTTTGGTAATTGATATCAGGTTTTGTGTTTACTTTAATGCATAAATGTATTTTATCTTTTAGAGTTATGAAAATGAAGTTCGAAAAGCCAAGAAAAACTCACAGGAGGGAGGTATTCTGGATTTAGAATTGGAAAGACTATTTAGTGCATTGAAAAGTGTAGAGGACAACAAATCATCCAAGGCAAAGATAAAGTTCATTTTACAAAGTGAAAAAGAGGAGAAAAAAGAAAAGAAACTTTCAGAATCTAAGAAAGATGGTAAACACACAGGTAAACGCGCATCTGATTCTGACAACTCTGAGTTTCCATCTCCGCCAAAACTAACAAAAGTGGACAGTCATCCTCCTGAAAAAGGTAATGTTTCAGCCAGAAAAACTGCACCAAAGCTGACCAAATCTCCTCAAGGAACAAAGGCTACCACTACAAAAAGTCCTCTTAAAAAGACTTTAATGCCGAAAAAACCTGCATTAAACAGAAAAACATCATTAGTTCAGAAGAAAAAGGAACCCAAAACTAATAATTCCAAACTGTCAAAGTTGGCAGTTGGAAAGGCAAGCAAGAAGTCCGTTAGTCTTAAACTTTCTGATAATAAAACCCAGAAAAGCCCAGGAAGACCAAAATTGGTTAAAACTGAATCAAAGGGTTCAAAGAAAACTGCTGAGAAATCCGAAAAGAGTAAAAAAGTAGTAAAGGCAACATCACCATGTTCAAAACGAAGTGATGGAAAACCAAATAGAGGACCAGGAAGACCAAAGGTTTATAAAGGCTCAGAATTGCCAGTTTCTGGAAAATCAGAAGAAAAAAGTAAAAAGAGTCCAGGAAGACCTAAAGCAGTGAAGAGGACTGCATCACCAAGTTCAAAGCGTTCTGACGAGATAATAAAGAAAAGACCTGGCAGGCCAAAGATGGAAACAGAATCTGCATCTGGTGCAAAAATGTCTGACAGGAAATTGAAAAAGAGCCCTGGAAAACCCAAAGTGTTGAACAAAAAAGGACCTGGCAGGCCCAAAAAGGGGGAAAAATCAAAATCACCAGGTGCAAAGAAGTCTGAAGAGAAGTCAAGAAAAGCCCCTGGGAGACCTAAAGTAGTGAAAAGGATTTCAACATCAGGTACAAAACGCTCAAGTGAAGTAGTGAAAAAGGCCCCAGGTAGACCGAAAGTTATGAAAAAGCTACCAGGTAGACCAAAGTCTGTGATACAGGTAGGGAAAAAAGCCATGACAAAACAAACTTCTAAACTTGCAGAAAGTAAGGTTACTTCAAACAAAAGTAAAGCAACACAGAGCAAAAAGTTAACAGCTAAAGGGTCATCTAGCAGAGAAAAGAAGACTGCGAACACCAAATTAAAAGGAAAACCAGTGAAAAAAGTCATATCAACAAAAATTGGAAGGGCTAAAAAAGTCACCCCGGTAAAAAAACAGAAACCCATCAGTGGGTCTACTAAACAAAAAGCAGCATTCAAGAATAAAACTTCTGTTAAAAAAGTTGTTATGAAAAAGAATACAAGTGGTAAAGTGGCAAACCCCAGAGACAAACAAGTTTCTAAGGTAAAAGAAAGCAATAAAGTCCAGAGAAAGAATGTGTCATTAAAAAGAACAATTGCAGAAAAGAAAATAGTCAAACAAAAAGTTAATTCAACATCTAAGAACAAAAATGATATAAAAAAGGTGCAAGGAAAAGTAACAGGAAGAACAACTGCAGGGAAAATATCAAAAGTTAAAAAATTGTCTAAGACAGTCAGTAAAGTAAAAACTCAGGTCATTAAAAAGACAGTCAAGTCAAAAACACCACCTCCTAAAACTAAGGGAAAAATGTCCTTAAAATCTGAGAAGAATAAAAAAGAAGCCACCAAGAAAAATCTTGTGTCCAAAACACCCTCAGAGCAAAAACTTACATCTAAGAAATCCCCGGTCAATGAATCATCAAAGGGAAAAACAACTAAGAGCATTGTAAAGGTAAGTTAGTAAGAACAACAACAAAAAGGCTGATTACTGTACCAAGCTTTGAAATAACCACCTGTCTGATTGCCTGTTCTAAGTTAGAATTGGTTCAGAAAAATTTATTTCTATATGTGACATACAAGTTGTTTTGTCAGCATTAAATACTCTAGGCCAAAATTCTGCCTGATTTTAAAGGTCAACAGACACAAAAAATACTTTTTTTCGTATATACTTTTATATGACCCATATAACCAATAATTAAAAAACCACAATGTCGAAAACCACACAGGTATCGAGATATTTACCTTTGACTAAAAATACCCATACCCGATTGACTGCCTTCGGTAACAATCGACAAATCTCGGAGCACTTGGAGTGTGACGTAAGTGTGGTGGTGTCCACTATTCTTATTAGTGTCAAAATATTAATACAGACTTATATATGTGAAATGTATAATTGTTTACAGCATAGCATTTAGATGTAAGAAAAATTGATAGATAAAATAAAGTGGTGTTTACTCTTTCCAAAAATATTAAAGTTTCTTATGTTCGATAAGTGACAATAAATAAATGCATTATTATATTGTCCTCAAAACACAAAGAATTTCCTAAATCGCTGTACGCCATGATTTATTTTGTCACTTATTATTTATCATAATATCCTTTCCAGACTTAAATGGGAATTTTTAAAGGCCGTCTTCTACCTGCACAGGTAACTCACTTTCATAGTTAATCACCTGTCATTCACCATATCAATTCAATTAGCTTTAGTTTGTATACTCTGTGGGGTGCCCTCTGTTCAGTCAAGTGAGAAAATATAGCCCTCGTTTGTGTCCACTTCATCTTCTTCTATTTTGGTGTTTTGATAATGATTTTAGCAGCGATATATAAAACTAAAATGTTAGGCTATTTATATCATATTCATATTTCTGAATAAAATGTATAATTTCAAAATAAAATCATTTTACGTGGTCTATTTTATCATCTGTGAACACAGTGCTTAGTTTTACTCGTATTAAAACCCATAGTAAACATGATGGATGTACAATTTAAAACCAGGGACCTGTAAAATTAAGTGATAAAAAATTGTCAAGTCTTGCTTCAGAAATAAGACTAAAATGAGATATTAATTCGAAAAAAAGAAGTTTCAAATAGACAAAGTTTTGAAGAAAATTGCAATGTAAATGGCACATTTCGCCAGTATTGCTGGGACCGGGCTTGAACGAAAGAAAATTAATTTTAAAAATATTTTCTCGATGTCGATTATAATTAATAAAATTAATATTTTTGAATTTCATGTATGATTTCGAGTCATTATTATTTTACGCAGTCTATTTTATCATTGACATTAGTCATACATTTGTATAATGACAGAGTTTTAATAATTTCAAAAGCCGTGGTAAACACGTGCGTTGGATGTACATTGTAATAGTGCATAAAACTAGTAACGCCCCTGATAAAACTAAAAAATAAAATAGTAAAAAAAATCATGAAGTTTTGTTTCAGAAATAAGACTAAAGTTAAGTAGATCTAATTACAAAAACTGTATACAAAATACAATTTTATTCAAATAGACAGAGTTTGTAATGTAGAAAAGTGAATATAAAAAGTGAATGAAAACATACCACTTGTATCAGCAATTGTCTTAAATCGATGTTTCCGTTTTATTCAAAGTTTTAAAATAAATTTGATTTCAAAAATTTATGCGTAAGGCAGTAACAAATGGTATCCAAACCGATAATCAGAGTAATGTATACCATACATTTTTTATGTGTACATTTAAGTTAACTTCATTTGGATACTTAAGACTTATGTTTTAATTTCTTGTTGTTTTTTTATTATATGTATTATATTTTACTTGGTAAATTTTAAGTTCTGGATGACAAATTCCTGTCTAGATATTATATTTTCCCTTCTTAGTGCTATAACATACGTATGTCCACACACAAAGATATTTATACACAGACAACATATCAATGGGATTATATTTTACTACCCGTAGCACCAGAGTAGACCCCGATTGAGACGTCCTGTAGATCTTCTAACAAATAACTTTATCAGGGAGGTGTGAAAACTGATTATACCATACTTGATTATCGATATCTACATTAGGCCAAATGAATATTAAGTCACATAGAAAATAGCGGTAGCCTATAGTTCCAGAGATATATGTTTAACTTAGGCTTTATATATCACTGATAGCTCTAAAATAAAAATAATAACTGGGTAAAAAATAAATAATTCAGCTATTTAGAATGATATTCTAGAAAGAAAGAAGAAAAATACAGTAAATCTTTGATCTTACAATATCAAGCCTTGCACCAGACTAGCTTATCTTAATACTGCTGACCACCACATGTACGTCACTTCCTGTTTAGCAGACCTAGCAGAGTATTTAATAAAGGGAAACTACTCTTTCTAACCAAACATTTTGTTACCTTTTCCCACCTGGTATGCTTAAACGAAGGGGTACAAACATTTTCTTTGTACACAATCCTTAGGTTTTATGTATATCTAACCAAAAATGTAATAAAATCAACATCAAATTTTCGTGTCTGTTGACCTCTAAGTGGCCTTTTTTTTGGTAAAATAAGATTTTATCCCCCAAAAAAGTCACAAAATCAGGGCAGAAATAGGGCCTATATATGCTCGTAATTGTAATTTTCAGTGTCGGTATCATACGACGATAGATCATACATATTGACTGTGGTGCACAAAAGTTTCGCTGGGCTTTGCCAATGTTCAACAGGTGACAAAAAATAGTTTCTGGCGATATTTCTTGTGCTTCCATATTATTGGAAATAAAAGCCATCTTTTAGTATAAACTAAATGAACCTTGTTTACCCTAGATTAAATATTAGTTTATTGATTGTTTTTTTCCCTTAATTATTAATTTTATCAGTTTTTCTTCTTTTTTGGGGGGGGACTATTGAATTTAGTTAGGGACAACAAAATTTCTCAAATGAGTTGCCCCTTGGCAAGTGTGTTTTGAATTCTTATTTCATACCCAGTGTACCCGGCATCCATTTACATTTTGGGTCTGTAGGCTTGTTTTGTTGACATGGAGTTTAATTTGATTATTAGAGTGAGATGTAAATTGGTAATGGTATCTTTTGTAATTAGGTCTTAATCGTTTTCACATTTACATGTACTTTAAAAACTGACACTGAGCAGGGATTTTCTACTCTTTTGGGACTGGAGCTTTGGCCTTTGGAATTGAGAATTTTAGCAACATGTTATTGAAATTGGGAAATCTTAAAACCCAAAAACCTTTGAAAAATACAAAAATGTCAATCTTTTTTAAATTGGGAAATTTTGACTGCAATTTTTTTTGCATTGTGAATGGGGCCTTATTCCGACCCCTCGACAATAGGTTAGAAAACCCCTGCTGAGAATATAAAGGTTACTTGCATATATAGGACTAAGTACTTCATGTTCCAGTGCTTCATTTGACAAAATGTGTTGAATGAAAGTCTGGTATTATTAGCCCTATGATAAAAATTGCCTATTTCACAGAAATTAGTCATTTTTAACTGATTCAAGATGATCGTAAACTCTGTTAATTGTATAACAGGATACTTACAGACTTTTCCTGAAACACTGCACAGTGTGCCAATGAGAATTGAGATATATGTCATTAATGTACAATCAAAAGGTCTTATACCTGTACTGTAAAATCACAAAGTTTGGTCAGGTTCAAATTTTGTTGTTTAAAAAGTAAATTTTGTTGAAATAAGAAAGACATCTTTTCTGCCAATTGTTTTAAGATGACATCAAGTACACAATGATATATTCTACCTCGAACTTCACTGTTCCATCAAGATGAGACAGATCATGTTTAAGACAGGATTTTCAAATCTCATTACATGCATTTTGTTTTTTAATATGAAAACTATGATATGTAAACATGTAACAATATTACTCTTGTCAAAGTGTATTTATTTTCAACATGGATGTCATTAGGGTGACAGATAAATATTCATTGCACCTGTTAAATGTACTCTCGACACTACGTCATGTAACATTTTACTCACTTTTTGTTTTCTTTTTCATTCCGTAAGGAAAACGGGAATGTTTATAACTACAGGAAATATATATTACCATACAAACTATAAAAATGTGTGACGTCTGGAAATGGAATTTGTGTAAATTTTGAAATTGCTTTTAATTTGGTTGATATATGAAAACAACAAAATAAGTGAAATTTAAGTGCCAAATGTCTGAAACTTTTTGATGAATAGAATATGAATTAGCATGTCAAGTATCTCTGTACATGTACAGTGATACTTCAATATAAAGACCCCCCCCCCCTTTAGCCCAATTAGGGACACAAGAAAACCAGTCTTTATAGGGAGGGAGTCTTTATATAGAGGTTGATTTGTACACAAATGGTAGTATTGGGGACAGTAAAAACGGTCTTTGTGACCAGGTGGTCTTTATATAGAGGTTGATTTGTACACAAATGGTACTATGTGACCAGGTGGTCTTTATATAGAGGTTGATTTGTACACAAAACGACAGTAAAAACGGTCTTTGTGACCAGGTGGTCTTTATATAGAGGTTGGTACACTTTAGTATTGGGGACAGTAAAAAGGACCAGGTGAGGTTGATTTGTACACAAATGGTAGTATTGGGGACAGTAAAAACGGTCTTTGTGACCAGGTGGTCTTTATACAGAGGTTGATTTGTACACAAATGGTATTGGGGACAGTAAAAAACGGTCTTGGGGACAGGTGGTCTTTATATAGAGGTTGATTTGTACACAAATGGTAGTATTGGGGACAGTAAAAACGGTCTTTGTGACCAGGTGGTCTTTATATAGAGGTTGATTTGTACACAAATGGTAGTATTGGGGACAGCAAAAACGGTCTTTGTGACCAGGTGGTCTTTATACAGAGGTTGATTTGTACACAAATGGTAGTATTGGGGACAGCAAAAACGGTTTGGTGACAGGTGGTCTTTATATAGAGGTTGATTTGTACACAAATGGTACTATTGGGGACAGCAAAAACGGTCTTTGTGACCAGGTGGTCTTTATACAGAGGTTGATTTGTACACAAATGGTAGTATTGGGGACAGTAAAAACGGTCTTTGTGACCAGGTGGTCTTTATATAGAGGTTGATTTGTACACAAATGGTAGTATTGGGGACAGTAAAAACGGTCTTTGTGACCAGGTGGTCTTTATATAGAGGTTGATTTGTACACAAATGGTAGTATTGGGGACAGTAAAAAACGGTCTTTGTGACCAGGTGGTCTTTATATAGAGGTTGATTTGTACACAAATGGTAGTATTGGGGACAGTAAAAACGGTCTTTGTGACCAGGTGGTCTTTATATAGAGGTTGATTTGTACACAAATGGTAGTATTGGGGACAGTAAAAACGGTCTTTATGACCAGGTGGTCTTTATATAGAGGTTGATTTGTACACAAATGGTACTATTGGGGACAGTAAAAACGGTCTTTGTGACCAGGTGGTCTTTACGTACGGTTGTTGGCTAAAGCAGGTTTTACTGTATGTCCTGTACATTTACTTGCAATATATTTCACAGTCCATAGTGACTTTTTACAAACGTTTTTGTACATCATGTATTTCCTCAGGCCTTTTTCTGACAATTTTGGGAAATTGCCTTTGCAACACAATTGGGAATTTTAACGTGAATTTGTGTCATACTGGGGAAAATTGTGTGCATACATGGAAATATAAATACATTTCCTCTTACATTTTTTTTTTCATTACGGTCATGAGCTCAACATCAGATTGGGAATTTTTTCATCAAATTGGGAAAAAATACATGTGAATACTATAAAAAAGCCCTTTTCCTGTACATTTACTGGCAGATATCACAGTCCACATGAGTGAAAGATCCTTGAGTGGGGCGTTAAACAACAATAAACAAACAAACTTAAAAATTTTGGAAAACATTACAGACTTTTATCAGTGTAAATTCTTTTATTCCAACTCCTTAGTTTCTATTGTTCTGTTATACTGTGTGCAAAATGGATACTGAATATCTGGTATCTGTACTGTTTTCTATTGTCACAAGAGTCTAATATTTAATACATTAAACCTGAGTTTCTTGCAAACTTTTACTGTATAGTTGCTTAAAATTCACAGAGGATTTAATTTCGCTATATTCGCAGTCAAAGAAAGTACAGCGAAATTTAATACCTGTGAATATGATCCCTTATAGTTACGAAGTGTTAGAAAGACAATATGTTATCAAAGAAAATTATAAAAGTTACTACCTATCAAAATTCATTTACGATTAACCAGACATCGTATCCAAGAATCATAAAATGTTTATAAGCTTTACTTAAACTCATTTTACACTTCTGTTTTGGAAATGATTTTGCGTGAAATTTAATATGTGTGAATAATTTTTTTTTTTATCGAAAAATGCGAAATTTTCTCCTCGTGAAATTAAACAACTATAGAGTACAGACAGATTTATGACAGTGACAGTAGTTTACACACACTGAACATGTTTCATTTTTATTATTTCAGTCACCAGCTAAGTCAACTACTAAACAGCTAAGAGAAAAAGCCACTGTGACCAAATTTGTCATGGGACCCCTAAGCTCTTTTTCATGGGATAATTGGTCCCTCCTTATCTCTCCAATTAAACCTAATATCAGATCAGATGAATGGAAAAAGAACAGGTCCTGGTGCTCCGCATTCTGTAACAATGAACTGTACAAAGAATCACAGAAGATTCCAGCTATATACGAGATCGCAGTCAACCCACCTAGCAGTAGTAAAAAGTACCCAGTGTTCTTCAGCACTAAAGCATTGTGGGATTGTTTCAGTTCATCACATGTACAGATGGAAGTGAACAGAGTACTTAAACTGAAAGGGTCAATATGTGTTAGAAGAGGAACCTTACCTAAACATAACAATGCAGTCTTGGAGAAGGCGGCAATTTATATTCGTGACAATTTTGATTATGCATGGGAGGGCAAAGGTCGTAAAGAGAGTGTCAACGTTGATAACTTTGTTATTGCAAAAGCATAAAAGTATGTGTAAATATGTTCAAGAATGAATGATGAAATGAATTATAATGGTGTGTATTTGTTGATTTTTTATGAGGTATGATAGCATTTGTTATTTTATTTTAAGCATCAGGAAGGTGGGGTGTATAGTGTTAATGCATGTAAAATCAATGCAGTAGTATTGTTGTCTGTGTTGGTTTTTTTTATATAGATTTAGCTGATGATGGAATTTGACTTGGATCATCAGTAGCCCATTCATGGAAGTTTGTTAGTAAATTGTGTCTCTGTTTAAATATAAATTGTAATTAATACACTTATATCAAATCACCATTATTTGTTTTGGATATAATTTATAGCTATCTTTTCACAGTTTTCATGTTGCTAACAACTTAATCATGATACAGTCATACAGTAATGAAAAAAACCAGACAGAGAAACCCTTAAACAATTAATTACTGCATATATTTTGTTTTCTATATGCTGTTCTTAGATTAATTTTGTTACATGTATTTCATTTGTACATGTGTAATTTCAGTTACACCTGTGTTATTTCCACCATACCTGTGTTATTTCCTCAGCACCCGTGTTGCACAGAGTGCAAAGGAACATGTGACTTGTCTGTACTAAATTGTACATGTACATTTGCACACTAAGTACAAAGTGTATATGATGTCTATAAACATACTATCTGTTATAAGCTGTTTCTTATGCATTGGGGTATATATGTACACGGGTGGTAACATGTATAGAAAGCTGTGTGTATTGGAGTGCTATACAGCAAGTGGCTTTGATACAATTTATTATTGATACACTTTATATATTTCCAAACATCACCAATTTATAATGGCAATGGGAAAAAAAATAGTTATAATGTTACTGAGAAACAAGCTCTTGCTTTCCTAAGTAAAAAGGAAAATCCTTGTAATCAGCTATGGTTCTAGTGTGGTTTGAATCCTCGCTGACTAAAGTTGTGAGACATCATGGTTAAATAGTGTGATGCTCTAATCAAACAGCCACAGGAACCTCTTATATGGAGGCAAATGTATGCAGTTGCCATGGATATTGAATGTTTGAAGCTCAGTGTCTCTCCTATAACTCTGTCCCATTTCATTGTTATGTTCTTGTTTGCTCAAAAATAACTGAACGATTTTCAATACTTGATTTGTTCACTTGTTTCTTTTGTAAATTGTAATTGGACTGTTTTTTATTCATGTTTCTGTGGGTTTAGATATTATAAACTTGTTTCTGAATAGACATTTACATGATAATTGCAGTCTAACTAATATCGCCTGCACACATACAATTCCCAGTGGTATCAAGACGCTAGGTGCCCAAGACATTTCATACCCAAGACAAATACCGGTAGTACCCAATGAAAGACCGATTTTTCCCTTTGTATGATTTGTATTTCATTGAGTATGGTTTATGTCGAGTATGAAACTTCTTGATACCACTGAGAAGTATTTGTGCGTAGGTGTGACTAGTAGGATGCAGTTATCGTGGAAAGGTCTATTCATTGTTGTATTTTGTACATTTTATTGCTGTGGATGATCCTAATCATTTGTTACAATGTTATTGTGAATATTTTTTATTTGTTTAACCTATCACCCCTAAAGACACATTTGGACTGGTATAGGTCATTGATTTATGGAAGAGGCCATTGTTTTTTAGGGGTCAATGAGTTAATTATGGATTAACGGAACTTATTTGTATTTCATTCAGCCCAATACCACACTTACTGTAATTGACATTAATTACATTGATTCATTTACTTCTAAGTTGAACAAGCTGAAAAGTAAAAACGAAACAAATTTTATGGATTTTAAAGAAGAACTAAAGATGTTTTATTTATTAGTTGCCATTTTTTTGTTATTTGTAATGTATGGATTTAATGTAAATTAATATTAATTATCATTTTTGTTTAACAAAATCTTGTATATTTTACATATTTTTGAATTTTTATTAATCGTATGAGCTGATGATATTACTGTACTATGGGTCTGACACCACCAAATTTACCCTATACTCAAGCTCTACTTTTATTTGATCATAAAGTTATTTGTACAAGTAAATAAAGATGTGACTGACTAACTTGATAACATTTTATAATTATTTTCATGCACATAAACAACATTTGGGACAAAGTAATGATTTTTCTTATAAAGCATGAAAAATCATGAAAATACCTTGAGTACTGTACTCAAAATTTGAGTATGTAATCAAACAATTTTTCGATGTTTCTGAAGTTTTTTTTCAAGTGAGGAATAATTTTCATCCTTATTTACAGTTGTATGCCATCAGAATACCATACAAAAAAAACCGAGAAAAATGTTCAATTGCAACATACATTTTAAGTATTTTTATCTTGAAATCCAAAAAAAGTTAGTTGAGTATTGAGTAAATTTGATTGCAGATTTCGGGCCCAGGGCCTTGCTCTAGCAAACTTCGTAAATATGCCAAGCTTTTATTATAACATTTCAACTACAGGGTTGTCTGTTATTCTTCAGGATGTGAATGATGAGTAAAGATTCATAGAAAAAATTATGTAAGCTTTTTTATTTTCTTATGAAAAACTAAAAATACTTTGAATATGTAAACCATTTTTAGCTCGCTGGGACAAAAGTCTGGAGGGCTAATGCCATACCCATGCGTCATTGTTGTTGGCGTCCGTAGACAAAATTTTAACCTGGCCTATAACTTTTTAACCGCAAGGGACAGGGCTCTGATATTTCACATATACATTCCTTATGAAGAGAGATTTCATTTGGTACCTTGACTTTTGACCTAGTGACCTTGACCTTGGTTTTGACCTACTTTTCAAAAACTTTAACCTTGGCTATAGCTTTTAAAGCATGAGGGATAGGGATTTGATATTTCGCATATAATTTCTTAACCAGAGATGACCAGTTTTCATTTAGTACCTTGACTTACTTGGTGACCTTGACCTTTGGCCTACTTTTCAAAACTTTAACCTTGGCTATATCTATTAAACCATGAGGGATAGGGCTTTGATATTTGACATATATATTTCATAAGACCAGAGCCTTCATTTGGTACCTTGGACATTGACCTACTTTTCAAAATTTTTAACCTGAACTTTGTTGTCTTCTGATAACTCTTGTTGGATATTTCTTTCTTTAAATGAACAACAATATTGATATTTATATAATTAATTGCAATAAATAGACAACTGTCATACACATAAATGTTGTATGTTTTAATCTAAAAGTCATAGGGGCCTCTGTGGTCGAGTGGTTAGAGCATTGTGCTTTGAACCATAAAGTCTCTCACTTCTGGTCAGCACAGGTTCGAGCCCCGCTTGTAACCTAAGCTGATATTGTGAGAAAATTTACTAGTTTACTTGCTTCCTGGGTACTAGTTTACTTGTGGAATGACGGTGGTCTCTTCCTGGGTAACTAGGTTCTCACCTCCACCATTAAAAACTTGCCACCATTATATGACTGAAAAACTCTTGAGTGCAAAACAACATTCAAAATTCTAAGTCGTAAGAAATGAGTTTAGTATTAACTGAAATAGGTGGTGAGAGAGCCTGGATTTCCCTTAACAGATCCAATAGCATATATTGGTTCCAGTAGTAGATTTGGCCAATATGAACTACATTTATTTATTACTACATGTATTCAGGAGTCTGCTATTCATCTCTTTTATTTTTGTACCTATTGGTCCTTCCTGGTCAAGTGGTTAGAGCATTGCACTTTTAACCATGAAGTCTCTCACATCTGGCCAGCATGGGTTTGAGTCCCAATGTAGCATAAACTGATTTTGTGGGGAAGTTTGTCAGTTTACTTGCAGAAGGCTGTGGTTTCTTCCTGGGTACAATGTAACCAGGTTCTTGTCTACTCCATTAAAAACTGGTCACCACTATATAACTGAAAGTTTATTGAGAGTTGCATAAAACACCAATGAACAAAGCAAAGACAATTTGTGTACCAATAAACAAAGCAAACACAATTTGTGTACCTTGATCATTATTTTTCATTTGTAAATTCCTTAATTTTAAATTTCTCTCTTTACCATGTTTTAAAAGAAGCAATAATTGCTGTGTTTGAAATTTCATATTTTAATGTGGATTTTATCCATTATTTGATAAGAATTATATTTTCTTTTATCTATGATAAACTACGAAATGCATATATTGCAACAATTTCACAGGTAAGATGATCTTATATTTATATAGAATAAAATATTTGGAAGCTAGTTATTGATGATAATTTACATATTTTTTCTCTTATGCTATCATCTAAAAGCAATGATTTACAGGTATGCATAGGTTTCATTTTTAGTGAAAATTTGTGTTAAATCATTCACCCCTAAAGACACATTTAGACTGGTCTAAGTTATTGTTTTACAGAAAAATCCATTGTTTTTCAGGGGTTAATGAGTTAAATATTACACCAGCAGTTAACAAACTTGGGATTTCATCTTATTGAAGCTTGTCCAAAATCTTTATAGAGTTTGAAATAAGTTTCACAAGTATGTCCTCAGGAAGACATTGGATGTGATAAATAAAAAAAATCATATCAAATTTTTAAAATGAATTCAAATTTTATTTAAAAAAAAAATGCTGTTTCAAGAATTTTATACAACTGTGTATATAATTTGCAACATGGAACACAAGATACCGACATTAATATATTAGTATATACCAACATTTAGTATACTCAGTGTTTGTTCATGTTCAGAAAAAAGAAACCAGAAGACATAAAGCCTTCTTCATGTGATAAGCTGATACAGGTGGTGTCAAATGTTTAAGGGTGTTTTATTTATATTTCTGGAAAACTGAGGGTGTATATAATATCTCTCCAAATCTGTCTTGTATAGAAGGCAGCCTTACAGATCATATCGTAGAGGAGAAAGTGTTAAATATAGGTTTAGGAACTGTTGGGCTTTATTTGGCAAATGTGCCATTGGGCAAGAGTAGCATAGGTACTGTATATTAAACAAGTTTTTCTTCCTGTGCTTAAGTGTAACCACAAGATTATGGTAGCAGGTGCTCTCAATTTTGGTCTAAACATTCTAAAGTAAAGCATCGTAAATATTGATAATTATACATAGTATAAGGATATTGACTATAATTGGGGCAAATAATGAGAGATGCAATGTACAGGGAGAATGGCTATGCTAGCTTAATGGTGATTGGTTACAAAATGTGTAGGTCAAAGGTGACCATAACACTAATAAATTTAAATGTTAAATGTTTGGTGTTAGAAGTATGGAAGACTGGTAAAATTGGTTTAGGGATACAGGTTTATGCCTCCATTTACAACATTCTTGCTTTATTAAGTTATTTGATGGTACCATATTTTATTTTCTAGATTTTAAATGATCATTTTAATTTGAACAAAAAGCATGTAATTAGTGCATGCAAAAACTTGCTGCTAGAGAAAAACGTTTGGGTTTGAAAGATAACCACAATGTATAACAGTTACTATGTATTATCACTACTAAATATGTATGTTTTTCTCTGCATATCATTTACAGATTGTAAATCCATTTTGTAATAGATAAATCTTAATTAAAATTTATCAATAATTTCAATAATTTGTGTTTTGAGTCATATCTCTTTATAGCTCTGTGTCCAGTGGTGGATCTAGAATTTTTTCAAGGGGGATGGCTGTATATACTGGTGGGCCATTGTATCACAGAACTAAATGTATACATGTACCTGAAAATTTTTGCCTCTGGTTATTTTTTACCCTTGTTTGCTAGAAAACATATTTGACCCGTCTCAAATTCGTTCTATATCCCCAGTCTCATAGACAACGTGTATATCCATGGTTCATTTAGTTAGCTTGAAAATTTTGCTTCCATTTTAAATTTGCCCTATAAGAATGGTGAAAATTTAATGGAGCGAAAATTCCTACAGGGTTCACAAAGACTTTGAATAAAAGTGTTTGAATATAGAGTTAGTCCTTGAAAAGTGTTTAAAAACAAATGCTTGATTATTTTTATCAGAGTGCTTGAATTCTAGCTCTTGCATGTTAATTAATCACTACAGCAAGACTTGAATTAATATATATTAGTACGATGACACAGGTGCTTCACCTAGTGTAGTACATTTCAGTTAAGCATTGTTATGATGCTGTACTGCTGGATTTCTTTAGCATGTAGTGGAACTCTAAGCAGTATTTTGAGAACCACCATTGAAATGTGAAAGAACTTTGCTGTCAGCTTTTCTTAATTACTTTTTGTCTTGCAAGGTCTTGTTGAAAGTGCTTGAAAACTATGAAAATTCCTGGAAAAGTGGCTGAAATATCTTTCTCATTGGGTGTATGAACCATGTTCTAGGTATACAGTGTATTTGATCATGTGATTTACTTCTCAGAGTTACATGACATTTTCTGTTTTACATTTTCAGAAACAGTGAAATTGTACAAAAAGATTCATTTATAACAATAAAGAACATAATTGAAATATATAAAGAACATGCAAAGCATTGGAAGCAAACATGCCTTATCTGATCAATATTCTAGATGGCTGTTATTGACTGCTGATTGCAGGATTGACACTGATACTTGGGAACAGGAACTCAACACGTGTCTTAGACGGAATTTACCACCACCTTCATAAATTAACTGTTACCCAAAGTGAAGGAAAATTCAACAGACATAACACGTGGGGAGTGGTAAATATGTTCCCTGTCAAATTTGTCCCAACCAGTTTGTCACAAGTTTTTGACAATTTATTCCACTTTTGGATTTGCCCCAACAGTTTTTATGTGCATAACACATACATGAGTAATGTAAAGGTTACGAAACTCGTTAATTTTCAAACTGAAGATGAACAATTCTCAAATTATATAGTTTTTTGTAAGGCACATTACTATAATTGTATATTAGAAGAACTAAAGTTTAATTCGAATTCTGGTAATCCTACATACACACGTAGCCCACTTTCAAAGGACGAGATCCTTCAAAATCATGAGTCCGTATTAAGTTCTTTTGATGTAGGCCTACCTACAACCGATTCTGATTTTGAGCTACCATATTTATATTGGATACCTAAACTTCACAAAACCCATATAGGCAGA
The DNA here is from genome assembly GCA_030159075.1 of Atrina japonica. NCBI lineage: Eukaryota > Metazoa > Mollusca > Bivalvia > Pterioida > Pinnidae > Atrina > Atrina japonica. The sequence continues at coordinate 159,555 of BROG01000460.1, read as the reverse complement.
GATACATAGCAGGATCCAGCAAATGTTCTTCTAAACCTTTATCTTTACTCCTTACCAAGATACTGGCAGTCGTTAAGGAGAAACTTCAGCAATACTATACAGTTGCTTATTCCAGAAGCGGTATAAATCAGATGTGGATACTTAAAAATTCTACACAACTTTTAGAAAATTTGAAGGCACAATTTTTTCTTAGGTTCACAGTATCAAAACATACGACTTCTCTACTGTTTACACAACAATTCCGCATAAATAATTAAAAGAGAGATTTTAATATCATAGACAACTGTTTTTTCACTAAAGGTGGTACCCGAAAATTTAAATATCCAGTGATTGGTTATCATGATGCTTATTTTGCCCAACACCACTCTGATTCTATACATAAATAAACTGAAGTTGATATAAAAAGATGGTGGAATTTCTAATAGACAATACATATATATTTGTAATGTTCGGAGATGTGGTCTTTCAACAAACTGTCGGCATACTCAAGAACACGCGCTTCCTTGTTAGACATTTTACTTACTAAAGACAGACTGGAAATTAACAACTAAGCTATACGACAAACACGACGATTTCGGTTTTCCCATCGTAATGTTCCATATTTAAGAAGTAATATACCACAATCACCCGCATATGGAGTTTACATTTCACAAATGATCAGGTTTGCCAGGGCGTTTTCAACATATGAACATTTCATATGCAGATGTAAACTACTCTCTGACAAATTATTGACACAGGGATATTGAAAACCACGTTTGATGTCAACGTTCCGCAAATTTTACGGTCAGTATAATAGTCTTGTTTGCGATTACTCTGTTTCACTAAGTGAAATGTCGAGTTACCTGTTCGATGGCGGTTGTTGAGAATTCTGTACCAATTGTGACCAGGATTCGTTCCTCACGTATTTCATTTTTATTTGACTGTGGACTCACGGCAGATGTGACCGTTCGACAGGGGATGTTTACTCCTCCATGGCACCTAATCCCACCTCTTGATTGCAAGAGGTCCGTGTTTGTCCATTTTTTTTTTACCAGATTTGTACCTATATCCTGGACATCCTAAAGATTTATACTTTGGTATCTGAGTTTTTTTATGTTCTTTTTATATCATCATATCACTGACTTTATCTCACAGACACAGTGAAGAAAATGATCATCTCTTCTTCTCTTTTTCAACAAAGTCAAATGAGCAAATAATTACCCATAAGCCGCACTAGATCATCCAATGTGTTTTATTAGAATAAAAATGGCTTTATGTTCTTATTCGTTCTACTCAAACGAACATAAATAGTTTATAATAAAAACATAAACACTAATTAGGCATGAGTGCATTTATTACATTTTTTCAAATTTTACATTTATTTATCTAATGAAGTTCCATCCTTATACTCGCAGTCTATTATCACCTGAAAATACACTCAATTTTATAAGTTATTAATCTACAAAAATCAAAATGAAATATCATTAAATTTATTTAAAGTAAAAACATCTTTAACATAAAAGAGGTGGGTGGGTGGGAAATCGGACAACTGAAGAAAACGTGTATTAGCACTCGGAGTGAGCCTTCGAATGACCAAGAGAGCACGCTAGTCACAGAAAAACTGGACATATCACGTGATGATATTACTAAATTTAGAATGATACATAAATAGAACCTGCCAAACAGGTTATATGATAAATTCATTTACATTTTAGTAGTTATCGTATGACGTAACATATAATCCTCTTGAAATGGTTCCACCGCAAAAAATAACACACACAAAAAAAACAACAAAAATATACACACAGAAGAAAATGTCATCCAAATGTTCAGTAAAGAAGTTCCCCAAAGAAAATGTCGTCCAAATGTCCAGTAAAGAAGTTCCCCAAAGAAAATGTCGTCCAAATGTTCAGTAAAAAAGTTCATCAAAGAAAATGTCCAAATGTTCAGTAAAGAAGTTCCCCAAAGAAAATGCCGTCCAAATGCTTAGTAAGGAAGTTCCCCAAAGAAAATGTCGTCTAAACGTTTAGTAAGGAAGTTCCCCAAAGAAAATGTTGTCCAAACGTATAGTAAGGAAGTTCACCAAAGAAATTGTTGTCCAAATGTTCAGTAAAGCAGTTCATCAAAGAAAATGTCGTCCAAATGATTAGTAATGAAGTTCCCTAAATAAAATGTTGTCCAAATGCTTAGTAAGGAAGTTCCCGAAAGAAAATGTCCAGATGTTCAATAAAGAAGTTCATAAAAACATGTCTTCCAAATGTTCAGTAAATAAGTTCACCAAAGAAAATGTCGTCCAAATGATTAGTAAGGAAGTTCCCCAAGGAAAATGTCGTCCAAATGTTTAGTAAGGAAATTCCCCTAGGAAATGTTGTCCAAATGCTTAGTAAGGAAGTTCCCGGAAGAAAATGTTGTCCAAATGTTAAGTAAAAAGTTCATCAAAGAAAATGTCTTCCAAATGTTCAGTAAAATAGTTCATCAAAGAAAATGTCGTCCAAAATGTTCAGTCAAGAAGTTCCCCAAAGAAAATGTCGTCCAAATGTTCAGTAAAGAAGTTCATCAAAGAAAATGTCCAAGTGTTTAGTAAAGAAGTTCCCTAAAGAAAATGTTTTCCAAATGTTCATAAAAATAAAATGCATGTATCAGCTTTTTAAGTAGAGTGCGTAGGTCTGGATATGTTTCACTGATATCTCTGCGGATGTGTAGATAAGGATATTAATGGTAAAAAAAAATAATGGTAACTTTAAATTTCGCCATTATTTTGTATGTAAAATCAGGGATGCATTTAATGTTATATGCGTTATATACATCCCTAGTAAAACGAATCACTTTCCAAATATAAAATAGTTGAACAATCAAACAAACAATAACAAAGAGATAAAAACAACAAATAAATAAAGCATAAAAAACAAAAACAAAACAAACAACAAAACCAAAAAAAAAAAAAAAAAAAAAAAAAAAAAAAAAAAAAAAAAAAACAAAAACAAAAACATACAAACAAACAGCACATGTGTGATGTTACCAGTTTTCGACGATCACCTTTTATGGTGATTGTGATTCGATTCGTCTTTTGGCATGCTCTTGCAATACACGATTATTTTTCAACAACAACAAAACTTAACTTTTGTAAAATTTAAAAAAAAAAGGAAATTTTAGATAGAAATTGATTACAAATACCAGCAGCGATATATAAAGTCTAACAAATCAGCAATGTAGAAATGTTAATGAATCGTTTTTTTTCATTTTGGCCTACCCATAATAATTTTAATGTCGTTTTTTAATTCCCCCTGATACAATATATACCTTTTGGTATTTGCTGAATCTTACCATAGACATATTTAACATATATTCCTTATAATTACTTATTTTTATGCATCCAATCCGACACTGTCCGTATCTCCGGTGTTTACCTGATTTGACACAGGTAAAATTTTCAAAGCGATTTTATATAATTTGGACAAAATATATGAAAAAAAAAAGAAAAAAACAATTTTTTTTTTTTTTTCCAACAACTCGAGAACCTGTGTCGAGAACGGGTGAAAGTTTTATATATCGCTGGTAAACCGAGTTAGATTTATTTTTATGCATTTGATCGGCTAAGGATTGAAGTGAATTTTACAAATGATGTCTCTGATTTTACCAAGTTGGAAAATGGAATATCAGAGTTGGAAAAGCAAAACGGACTGGTTCATGTCAAGTAGTGTCCCTCAAAAGAGAGAGAGAGAGAGAGAGAGAGAGAGAGAGAGAGAGAGAGAGAGAGAGAGAGAGAGAGAGAGAGAGAGAGAGAGAGAGAGAGAGAGAGAGAGAGAGAGAGAGAGAGAGAGAGAGAGAGAGAGAGAGAGAGAGAGAGAGAGAGAGAGAGAGAGAGAGAGAGAGAGAGAGAGAGAGAGAGAGAGAGAGAGAGTAAAAACAACAAAACTTGAGAATACGGATGTTCAATAGCCGTATCCGTGATGATTTGAATTTATTTACCACATTAGAGTTCCGGTTTAGATGAGGTAAGGAAGTACCTGCCGCTCAGGCTATGCACCATAAATCCATTGCTTTCAAAATATTTATCCTATTTTATTCCGAGTTTTCAGGTGAGCTGTCATTTTGAGCAAGTTTCACATCTGTTATTGACTGAGTGACAATGTTCGCATGGAAAACACCAATGTCGGAGAGAAATTCATAGAGTGCGGGGCTGTTCGAATCGTATTGTTTCGATCCTACAGACTAGTCGACCATAGGATATGACGACCTTAGAAGTATTGACCCAGGTCATTAAGATCAGTGTAATAAAATGAACTAAGGCATTGCCTTGAAGAGAGCGCAACTTTGTCATTGTAAAATATTAATGTAACATTAAATGCATCGGTTTAGGATAAGCACTTGATTTATCACACCGACTTATGTTTTTGACTATATGTTAAATTGAAGGTTTCATTACGTCTCCTTTAACATCAGATCATTTGGAAGGGTCCTTAGATCGTTGAAAACCCATGTTGCCAGGGCATATTGATGCAGGCAACTTGTTTTGCATCCAATGTATGTACAGCTCATTTTCTACCCCCTTACCATAATGTGCTCACTTAAAATCATGCTAAAATTGTTGCCAAATTATAGGTAAGGTGTATTTGGCATTGTTTTTATTTTATTATTGGTAAAGTAAGATGTTGGTAAGCCGTTTAGGCAGTTACTAATCTGGTGTCGTATAATAATCGGTCTGGCCTCAAAATGTGTCTGACCGAACTGAAAATGTTAACTCTCTATATGGTCTCTATAATACTAGTCGGTACCCCCGTATGATGATATGTCCAGTCCGGGTAAAATCTCAAAATAAAAGAAAGTTAAATAGGGTGAAATGTTATTCATCATAGCAGAGACATATAGAACACCTTTTATACCCGTTATATTACACAGAAAATACCGAGTTTTCAAACTCATAAAATATACCAAGCAGTATCAATTGACCAAAATAGATGTTTTATCATGTTCCCACTTGTAAATAAAAAAGTGGGAACATGATAGATTTATGTAGTGGTGTCTGTTTTTGTATATTGTTATTATTTAATAGAATAGTTTATGGTAGGTATTATACCTGAGACATGACAACGACAATAGGCAGGTAACAGCTCCAGGTTGGGGACGTCTATAACCATATGGAATGCTTTGGTTTTTTTTTTTATGTGTATATATATGTATATGTGTTATTGTGGTTTTTTTCTGGTACTATTTAGCATGTTCCATTTGTGATCTTTTAATTTGATTAAAATTAGAGTTTAAATGCCATCAAATGACTTTGATAAGGCATTCAGTTAGCAAAATGAAATTTATTACCTTTTTCATTTTATATCGGTTTGTACAGTGGTGCATGAACATGAAACAGACTGACTGACTGTGACACCAAACTTAATTTTTTATAACATCTTCTCATATATTAAAATGTGTGCGATAGCAATTATGACAAAATGGGTTTCAGATTTTAATCAGTCTGTCAACAGGTGATATGGAAGCTATATAATAGCTCTGCATACGCCCTCAAAAGCTAACCCCACCATACTCCGAAAGACTTATTATACATGTATATATATATATATATATATATATATATATAGTCCAAATTCTTCATCAGGATAACCTTAACACATCTTTTCACTTTATTTCAAAATCGAAATTTCAAGTTTGTTTTATGCACATGTAAAATTAGTTATTTATCGCTGAGTTAGGAACGATTGTAAAGCTCCATTACGTTTATGGTTTATAACTACTCTTCTTGATTGAATAAATACCACTAAAAATATAGGTAACAAATTTAAAAATAGCGGAAGTTGATAATAAAGACCTATATACATTGCAAAAATGTTAACATTATCAGTCCGGCGGGACACATTTTGAGGCCGGACCGATAATTATACAACAGTGGCTATTATGGGATTGGGCTATCATATTTAGTCTGTTACTAATCCAGCTATTACGGGATCAGGCTGTCCACAAACTCATTGTACTCAACCATGTGTATAATTCAACCAATCAGATTAGACAATTACAGTAGCTATGCTTCTAGGAATCCGTATGCGGAGCCTCGTTTGCAGTGTACTGGTGAAACTTTTTGAAGCCCATAATACACACTGGAAGACTCTGACCATGAGAGAGCACGGTAATTATTGGACTTGAGTCAAGTTGCAACATTTCTACAATAAAGAGCTCATTGTGCTCGCATATGAAACAGTGTTCCGAATTTGTGAGATTTGTTTAGATAAAACATCTGCTGTTGGAAATTTTTCCCAAGCAGAAGGAAAAAATGTTCTTATACATACTGGTAGTATTACTATAGTTTAAGTCACATTAAATTATAAAGGACATGAGTCAGAAACCATCATAACCGACCCTGGTTTACATGGAAAATAAATCTTTAAAATACGTCTTCACTTCTTCAAGTCGTTCTCTATGACTATTACTTTTACTTTTTGTCTGAAATTAAGTTCGGGAAATCACACAAGCGAAAATATAGATGTTAAAACCAAACACGGTTTGACAAATATTCCAAATTTCCATCCAAAATGTACGTTTTTATCTAAATTTCACATGGGTGCCATGCCTCACCCAAAATAATATTTATGTAAAATGAAACTTTATTTCAATACAAAACAAAATTACAAAATAGTTTTTGGGGTGAAGGGTGGCGCCATAGTGTAATTTGTTTTTCAATAAGTTTGAAAAGGACATAATAATAATCATAATAATAGAATCTAAAAACAGGAAACCCCAGACAAAGTTGACATAATATTATAGACTTGATTTTGTCATCGTTCTGCAAAGAATAGATTTTGTCTTTGGTAATTTGTTTTGTTTGCATGACTTTATACTAAATTTGTTCTTGTCTATCATTGTTTGGACTACAGAGACGAAATCACTCTATAGTCGTCTACTGGTCCTAGCTGTCTTTTTGTCTTGACTATAGAGACGAAATCACTCTATAGCCGTCTACTGGTCCGAGCTGTCTTTTTGTCTGGACTATAGAGACAAAATCACTCTATAGCCATCTACTGGTCCTAGCTGTCTTTTTGTCTGGACTATAGAGACGAAATCACTCTATAGCCGTCTACTGGTCCTAGCTGTCTTTTTGTCTGGACTATAGAGACAAAATCACTCTATAGCCATCTACTGGTCCTAGCTGTCTTTTAGTCCTTGAATGACAACTAATCATTTCTAAGTTCCAAATAATTATTTTACTTTTTTCAGACACAAGTATATCATGATTTGTTAAAGCATGGAGGAAGTTGTTTGCTGTTTGCACCATGTGGATGTCTATTAGCAGATTGTTGTAACAGGTTTTCCTCAGATATGAATAATCTACACAAACTTCATAGTATGTTAAAGGTGTCAAAAGAGGTAAGGTACTGGACTGTTATATCCTTGTTAAAAAACAACAGCATGGGTAATAGAGTCCTTGGTACACAGTGTTCAACTTGGCAAAATGAATACTTTGTCCAAAAACACCCCGTTGTGAAACACAGAAGAGAATTACTTCCAATAAGTGCTGATTCATTTCAGAAGAAGAAAAATGTTGTAAAAACATTCCCTTTACAAGATGTTCAGATAACTGAGTTGAATTCGGTGAAAAGTGAAAGGACAAGTATCAGTACTGATTGCTCTCTGTTTACACCTTATGGGACTGATAAAGTATCACCGCATACCACTATCTACGCATTGCCCAATAGCTTCAGTAGGACTTGTATCTCTAATGATTCTAAAATAAGGAATTTTTCATGTATAAGTAATCTGCCATGTCGACAATTTAGCCTTCAGCCATACCAGAGGAATGTCATTCTTACAACAAATAAACATCTACAACAATCTCAGCGATTACTTAGTCTGTCACCCAAAGGACTTCTAGATGCATCACCACAAGTTCTTCAGCCATATCTTAGACTGATCAGATTTGATAAGCCAATAGGTACGTCTCGTAAAATCTTAAGGAAATTTATTTGATTTACATCATTTTGTGTTTACTGTAAAGTGAGATACGGTATTCTGTCATTTTTACAAAGAAATCTGCACCGTTCAGATTGCTAAGATATTTCTTTTTCTTTATTTATATGTGACTGAAAAAATAATGTTCAAGATATTCATTTTCATTTGATGAAAATCTTGCTCACTGAAAAATTGCTATTTTTAGGAACATGGTTGCTATATTGGCCTTGCACATGGAGTATAGCTCTAGCCGCTAGTCCAGGACACATACCAGATCTATGGCTTCTTGGGCTTTTTGGTCTTGGTTCATTTTTCATGCGGGGAGCGGGATGTATCATTAATGATATGTGGGATAAGGATATAGATAAAAAGGTAAAATACAGATTTACATGTGGGATAAGGATAAAGATGTTCATGCAGATGTAACATATTAAGTAAAATAAATAAAAGAGATGTGAAGTGTATTATTTTGTGACAAATACACGGGTACATGTAACATAAGTAAAAATAGTAAATATGAGATGTGAAGTACGTTACTTAGTGGTATAAATATGGTATACATTAACGTATTAAATAAACAAGTAACTTTGTGATGTGAAAGTGCATGAGACAGAGATAAATATAAATATATAATGTAATGTAAGTTAAAAAAATTTTAAATTCTCTGTAGGAAAGTTCTAGAGTGACATGCTATATACCTGGAATTTTTCGCCCCTTTACATGTACAACAGAAAACATATCCACCCCATTTTAAAATCGCCCTAAATCACTATAGTCTCTTGGACTGCATGTATTTCTTCATTTACTTAGCTTGAAAATTTCGCTTTCGTTTTAAATTTGCCCTCTCATCTGGGGGCGAAAATGGCGAAAATTAAATGGAAACAAAAACTTCCAGGTATACAATAACCTGTACATTTTACAAAGAAAAAATGTTAATTGCTTTACTAGTCACTTATAACAATCAAATTCAAGTGTTACAGGTTCAGTATCAATAATTACTCTTTGTAGGTTGAAAGAACCAAGTTACGTCCCTTGGCCAGTGGTGAACTTTCTCCTTTTCAGGGTCTACTTTGTTTAGGTACCATGTTGTCAGTCTCCTTGGGTATCTTGTTACAGTTAAATTGGTACAGGTAAGTCAGATGCTTCTCTTTGTGTTTGTCTTGTTTTTGTTTATTTTAATGGTGTTTTATGCCACAATCAACATTTTTTTCCAGTTATGTGGTGGCAGCCAGTTTTAAATGGTCGAGGTGAAAACCTGATGACAATTTACCTAATGAATCTTTAGATATAAGACAGAAAGGTTGGACATGATTGTCTGACAGGATAAATGTAAGACAGAAATATTGGACATGATTGTCTGACAGGATAAATGTAAGACAGAAATATTGGACATGATTGTCTGACAGGATAAATGTAAGACAGAAATATTGGACATGATTGTCTGACAGGATAAATGTAAGACAGAAATATTGGACATGATTGTCTGACAGGATAAATGTAAGACAGAAATATTGGACATGATTGTCTGACAGGATAAATGTAAGATATGATTGTCTGACAGGATAAATGTAACACAGAAATATTGGACATGATTGTCTGATAGGATAAATGTAAGACTGAAAATATTTTGCAGTAAATGATTATATTTTGAATAATTGTTGGAATTTTCAGTGTTTTACTTGGTGCTGCATCCATGGGTCTGGTAGTCATTTATCCATTAGCAAAGAGATACACATACTGGCCACAAGCAGTTTTAGGTATGTGTATTTTATTGTTTTATGTAATTTATTATATCATTTATATATGGTTCAACATTTACATGTTTAGTGCTCTAGATGTTAAAAAGTATATATATGCCCATTGTTTTAGATCATACACTTTCATATTATATTTTTAATTACTTTGAATATTTCTGTATTTTTTAATATAAACCACAACTTTTTTCATTGCCTGGAACCCTGCAGTTTGTTTAAAGGTACGATCAATACATTTCAAAAATCCAACAATTATGATCTGTGTTCAAGAAGTTTTAATATGGAAAGTAAAAAAATCTAACAAATTATGCAACTATGAAAAACTATAGTGTGGTGTCGGGTATTATTGGACACCTAAGCTAATGTTCATATTCTGTCTATTTTCCAAATGTTCTAAGGTCGTATATTGGTTAATACTTAGCATTCGGGGGTTACCAGACAAATGTCATTTCCTGTTGACTATGACAAGTGACAAAAACAAATAGGGTGTATTTGCTTGCATAAGAGAGAGCATTACCGGACACATTCATCTTTCCTTGGACAGTATGTAGGGTGTTACTGGACACCAAATCGGATGGCCAAATATTTCCAATCAAACACACCCTTCATCAATGCCACTTGGCTAAAAAGCAACAGTATATGTTTATGTATCAGTTTGTCATAGCAAAAATGACCAATTCGAGTACCAACGTTATTCGTAGGCTTAAAGCCAAAATTTATGCGTGTGTGTAAGGAATAACATCAACAGGAGATGTAAGTTGAAAACTCTTGATGACATAAATGTTTGACAGATTCTGGAGTCGATTACTTTCAAACAAATAAGTGAAAATACAAACAAATCAATAAAGTGCATCTAAAAGAAAAAATACTTAGCAACTACAGTAAAACCTGCTTTAGCGACCACCTGTGTATAAAGACCACCTGGTCATAAAGACTGTTTTTTGCTGTCCCCAATAGTACCATTTGTGTACAAATCAACCTCTATATAAAGACCACCTCCCTATAAAGACTGGTTTTGTTGTGTCCCTAAGGGGGTCTTTATATACAAGTTTCACTGTATTGCATAATTTGATTATAAAAAAATGTCAGGTAACACCTGCCAGTTCCCACTCTGCATGTCATTTATTCAGGTCTGTTGAGAACAAAAAATATATCATTTGCCAATACTTTACCAAACTGCCTATGTAATGCTTTTGATGTATTAACTGATAACTTTGTCCAAAGTAACATGACAACAGATTGAAAACAAGCATCAAGTTATATTTTCAAAAGTAGAAATTGGCTAGCAGGTGGCTCAATGAGGGTTTTTATAATGAACAATTCCTAATATAAGTGTATAGTATGTACATTGAAGACCAGAATTACTTCTTCATATTTTCTCAACTCATAGTAAGATAATCATAGTTGTTTTGACTCATAAGAATATAATACCACAAATATAGATAACTACTAAAACTAACAGATAATTCTTGTACAGAATCGATAAATACGTGCCAATTTGGTAATTCTGGTACAGAATCGATAAATACGTGCCAATTTGGTATATCTGGTACAGAATAGATAAATACGTGCCAATTTGGTATTTCTGGTACAGAATAGATAAATACGTGCCAATTTGGTATTTCTGGTACAGAATAGATAAATATGTGCCAATTTGGTATTTCTGGTACAGAATAGATAAATACGTGCCAATTTGGTATTTCTGGTACAGAATAAATAAATACGTGCCAATTTGGTATTTCTGGTACAGAATAGATAAATACATGCCAATTTGGTATTTCTGGTACAGAATCGATAAATACGTGCCAATTTGGTATTTCTGGTACAGAATCGATAAATACGTGCCAATTTGGTAATTCTGGTACAGAATAGATAAATACATGCCAATTTGGTAATTCATCATACCTCTTTCTGGCTAGTGAATTTGTCATAGGACTACTAAAATTTGTTATTAACTAGTCTAACAGACTAGTGAGACAGACAAGCTAAATTTTGAACATTGTATCTTGTTGATTATTGTGTTTTGTTTTGTAAAAATGAACCGTATTTAATTTTGGTTTATTTCAAATACTGTATGTTTAGGAAGATTAGTTAAGGTTTGTTAGATTGTGGGAATTTAATAATTTTCCTGTGAGCTGAGCTTTGAAATCTTTGATTACTCTATGATTATAATTCTCTAGATCATGTGTTACAAAAGATATTTTAATTTTTCATCTATATTTCAGCTTTTGATATGCTGGTATATATATTTAAGATATATTAGTCATAGATGCTATATATGCCAGGAGAACAAATATATATATATATATATATGTAAAGATAGATAGATATATAGATATAGATATATGTATATACAGTGGAATCTCCTTATCTTGAAATTCATGGGACCACCCCATTTATTTCGAGATATCCAAAATTTGAGATAACCAAAATTTTCAATTCACATATTGTCTGTTCTGATTGGACAACAAATAGACCTACTTAGGCTACTGCTTAATTAATAAGATTTAAGCAATTATTAGTTACCCTTTCACCTTGAATCATTAACAGGAGTTGAAATGAGTAAATAATTACATGTACATGGCTTTTTGTGTACAAGAAGTAAACCTTCATTTGCGGAAGGTAATTTCGAGATAACAAGTGACAATGCTATAATGGTTCGATATTTCGAGATAAGTATAATTTCTAAATGAAAACTTTGAGATATCTGGAATAAAAGTAGTATAAATATATAGTAAAAAAATCGGACCACTTGTTACATTTGTGACATAATAGGAATTTTGACTCATCTGATTTCAAGGTAATGAGAATTCACTGTGTGTGTGTGTGTGTGTGTGTGTGTGTGTGTGTGTGTGTGTGTGTGTGTGTGTGTGTGTAGATGGTTGGGGGGGAGAGGTACAGAGACAAAGATTATCATCAATACAAGTCTAAGCTATCTTTTTGTTTTGCGGTTTCAGGTGTAACATTGAACTGGGGTGTGTTACTGGCATGGTCTGCCATTCATGGCAGTATACAGCTGCCCGTTATACCACTTTACATTGCTTGCGTTTTCTATACAATGATATATGACTCAATTTATTCCCATCAGGTACAGTTTCAATCTACCAGCTGCACCTATTACACACAGCTAATGCATATTCTGCTACATTTCAGTATTATCCGTCAATATCAGTCGTCAGTAACTGTTGTCAGTATCAGTCATCAGTATCAGCTGTATCAGTCATCAGTTACAGTTGTCAGTCATCAGTATCAACCGTCAGTATCAGTTTCACTATCACTCATCAGTAACAATCATCAGTATCAGTCATCAGTATCAGCTGTTAGTATCAGTCATCAGTTACAGTTGTCAGTCATCAGTATCAACCGTCAGTATCAGTTTCACTATCACTCATCAGTAACAATCATCAGTATCAGTCATCAGTATCAGCTGTTAGTATCAGTCATCAGTTACAGTTGTCAGTCATCATCAATCATCAGTATCAGTCAACCAGCTGTCAGTATCAGTTTCAGTCATCTATCACTCATCAGTAACAATCATCAGTATCAGTCAGTCATCAGTATCAGCTGTTAGTATCAGTCATCAGTTACAGTTGTCAGTCATCAGTATCAACCGTCAGTATCAGTTTCAGTAACTATCACTCATCAGCTGTTAGTAAGTCATCAATCATCAGTATCAGTCATCAGTATCAGCTGTTAGTATCAGTCATCAGTTACAGTTGTCAGTCATCAGTATCAACCGTCAGTATCAGTTTCACTATCACTCATCAGTAACAATTGTCAGTATCAGTCATCAGTATCAGTTGTCAGTATTAGTTGTCTATACAGTGTAATCAGTATCAGATATCAGAATCAGTTTTCAGTATCAGTCATCAGTATTAGTTGTCAATATCAGTTGTCAGTATCAGATGTCAGTATCAGTCATCAGTATCAGTTGTCAGTATCGGTTGTCAGTATCAGTCATCAGTATCAGTTGTCATTATCAGTCATCAGTATCAGCTGTCAATATCAGTTGTCAGGATCAGTTGTCAGTATCGGTCATCAGTATCAGTTGTCAGTATCAGTCATCAGAATCAGTTGTCAGTATCAGTCATCAGTATCAATCATCAATATCAGTCATCAGTATCAGTTGTCAGTATCAGTCATCAGTATCAGCTGTCAGTTTCAGTTGTCAGTATAGTCATCAGTATCAGCCATCAGTATAAGTTGTCATTATCAGTCATCAGTATCAATCATCAATATCAGTCGTCAGTATCAGTTGTCAGTATCAGTTGTCAGTATTAGTCGTCAGAATTAGTCATCAGTATCAGTTGTCAGTATTTGTTGTCAATATCAGTTGTCAGTATTAGTCATCGGTATCAATTATCAGTATTAGTTGTCAGTAGCAGTCGTCAGTATGGTGTGTCTCGGCAGAAGAGAGAAAGTATAGTCAAGTGTTGTTTATCATCTTGACCAGAGTCATCTAGTATTGTTAGATGTGTTCAAACTTTGTAGGCTTGATTAAAATTTGAAATGGACCCCTTGACCCTCATAGAAGTCATTTCTGCTATAAAAATGTTAACAGTAGGGTCAATGATTTTTGCCATAACTAATCTTTTCAATTTATGCCTTTTTTCATTATGCTATGCTTTTTAATTAGCATTACAAAGCCTTTTTTGCATTGTTATGCGGTATTCATGTTACAATGCCCTTTATATTCTTGTTATAATGCTGTTTTCACAGTACGCCTTTTAAATTAATATTTAATCCAAATTCTGCCTTTTTAATTTTTAAAAACTTTATTGTATATGATAATAATAAACTTCCATAATTTCAATACAGTGTTAAGCAGAATACCGATATTAACTTATCAACCCCTGAAAAACATGAACTCTTCTATAAATCAATGATTTAGACCAGTCCAACTGTAACTTTAGGGGTGAATGAAGTAATAAATTAATTTTTCTTGCCAATTTACCATCATGATATATACATATCATGTCAGGTGAAAGTTAGCCACTGTTTTACCGTACTTCAGATGTTTAATTACATTACTTACCAGAAGATAGCCTTTATACTTAGTGTACAGTTTGACTCTGTTCCTAAGAGATTCATAAAAATTTGATGTTTTAACAATTGTTTTTCCATTTCCATTTCAAGTCATTGATTCTGTAATTTGGTCAGTTTATTTGTGATCAGCAAAAATCATTTGCCCTACAATAACCACCAAGTTTAAAATGGCTGTTAGTACTATAAATAGAACACAAGGGAACCATAGGGAATAATATGTATATCCACTGTAGGTCTGACTATAAAGGAACATTATTTTGAAGTGTTTTACATAACTACTGAAATGTCTGTTGGAATATACAAATGCTTGTGGTGTAATTGGATATTATTACATTTGTATGTAACTTGCATGAGTCATTAACTGTCACTTGCTTGTTTTTATAATAAAGATTTTTGTATTGCAATTCCAGTAATCAACCAATTCTGAATTCATGAAATATTCACCAATTATCTTGCAGAATATGATACTGATTTGTCAAAAATTGACCTAATTCACTTCATTAGTTTTTCTATGGAAAGTAAATACAAACCATCATGACCTCATTTGTCTGTGAAGAGTAAATACAATGTACATACATTCATGACCTGGTTTTGTGTATAAGTCAATATTTAATCATGACTTACTCTGTCTACGATAAGTCAATACGTAGTCATGACCTTCTCTGTCTACGATAAGTCAATACGTAGTCATGACCTTCTCTGTCTATGATAAGTCAATATGTAATCATGACTTACTCTGTCTACGATAAGTCAATATGTAATCATGACTTACTCTGTCTACGATAAGTCAATATGTAGTCATGACCTTCTCTGTCTATGATAAATCAATATGTAGTCATGACCTGGTTTGTGTATGATAAGTCAATATGTAGTCATGACCTTCTCTGTCTATGATAAGTCAATATGTAGTCATGACCTGGTTTGTGTATGATAAGTCAATATGTAGTCATGACCTTCTCTGTCTATGATAAGTCAATATGTAGTCATGACTTGTTTGTGTATGATAAGTCAATATGTAGTCATGACCTTCTCTGTCTATGATAAGTCAATATGTAGTCATGACCTGGTTTGTGTATGATAAGTCAATACGTAGTCATGACCTTCTCTGTCTATGATAAGTCAATATGTAATCATGACTTACTCTGTCTACGATAAGTCAATATGTAATCATGACTTACTCTGTCTATGATAAGTCAATATGTAGTCATGACCTTCTCTGTCAATGATAAGTCAATATGTAATCATGACCTGGTTTGTGTCTATAAGTCAATATGTAGTCAATTCTCTGTCTATGATAAGTCAATATGTAGTCATGACCTTCACTGTCTATGATAAGTCAATATGTAGTCATGACCTGGTTTGTGTATGATAAGTCAATATGTAGTCATGACCTTCTCTGTCTATGATAAGTCAATATGTAATCATGACTTACTCTGTCTACGATAAGTCAATATGTAATCATGACTTACTCTGTCTACGATAAGTCAATACGCAGTCATGACCTTCTCTGTAAATGATAAGTCAATATGTAGTCATGACCTGGTTTGTGTATGATAAGTCAATATGTAGTCATGACCTTCTTTGTCTATGATAAGTCAATATGTAGTCATGACCTGATTTGTGTATGATAAGTCAATATGTAGTCATGACCTTCTCTGTCTATGATAAGTCAATACGTAGTCATGACCTTCTCTGTCTATGATAAGTCAATATGTAATCATGACTTACTCTGTCTATGATAAGTCAATATGTAATCATGACTTACTCTGTCTACGATAAGTCAATATGTAGTCATGACCTTCTCTGACAATGATAAGTCAATATGTAATCATGACCTGGTTTGTGTATGATAAGTCAATATGTAGTCATGACCTTCTCTGTCTATGATAAGTCAATATGTAGTCATGACCTTCTCTGTCTATGATAAGTCAATATGTAGTCATGACCTGGTTTGTGTATGATAAGTCAATATGTAGTCATGACCTTCTCTGTCTATGATAAGTCAATATGTAGTCATGACCTGGTTTGTGTATGATAAGTCAATATGTAGTCATGACCTGGTTTGTGTATGATAAGTCAATATGTAGTCATGACCTTCTTTGTCTATGATAAGTCAATATGTAGTCATGACCTGGTTTGTGTATGATAAGTCAATATGTAGTCATGACCTTCTCTGTCTATGATAAGTCAATACGTAGTCATGACCTTCTCTGTCTATGATAAGTCAATATGTAATCATGACTTACTCTGTCTACGATAAGTCAATATGTAGTCATGACCTTCTCTGACAATGATAAGTCAATATGTAATCATGACCTGGTTTGTGTATGATAAGTCAATATGTAGTCATGACCTTCTCTGTCTATGATAAGTGAATATGTAGTCATGACCTTCTCTGTCTATGATAAGTCAATATGTAGTCATGACCTGGTTTGTGTATGATAAGTCAATATGTAGTCATGACCTTCTCTGTCTATGATAAGTCAATATGTAGTCATGACCTGGTTTGTGTATGATAAGTCAATATGTAGTCATGACCTGGTTTGTGTATGATAAGTCAATATGTAGTCATGACCTTCTCTGTCTATGATAAGTCAATATGTAGTCATGACCTGGTTTGTGTATGATAAGTCAATATGTAGTCATGACCTTCTCTGTCTATGATAAGTCAATATGTAGTCATGACCTTCTCTGTCTATGATAAGTCAATATGTAGTTATGACCTTATCTGTATATGATAAGTCAATATGTAGTCATGACCTTCTCTGTCTATGATAAGTCAATATGTAGTCATGACCTGGTTTGTGTATGGTAAGTCAATATGTAGTCATGACCCTCTCTGTCTATGATAAGTCAATATGTAGTCATGACCCTCTCTGTCTATGATAAGTCAATATGTAGTCATGACCTTCTCTTTCTTCTTTACCAGTATAGCTAATTTTGAGGAAAACTCCCCTGAAGCTTTCGGAAATGTCAGATTTGATATTGGTTATACCAGGGATGGGTCCAGGATTACATGATCACTATAATTAAATTCCTCTTCAGGAATATAGACTTTGTTTTGTAAAACCGGTTTAGAATGCATGACTATTAAATTTGGTGTAATAAACAAATTTTGGCCCTAGTTGTAGGGCAGTTTGAAGGTGTGTTTGTACACAGTCATCTGTATTGTTGTATTCTGCCAGGTAATTGGTGAAATATGTCAGTTTCATCTTCAGATGTCCTTAGTTTGAGAATGCAACAATTTTGTGCTTGGTGTAGTACCGTGGCTTCATCTGCTTTGTATACATTGAATACTGACCCTGTGTAAGTTATAGGTTTCAACTGGTATATTTACTCTGTGTTTTATTGTAGTGAAAAGATGAAATTTTCTGCTTCTAAAATAGTTCAAAAAATGTAGACTAGATCTAGTTTTCTTTTATGTTATTTGGTGCTGGGTATGAGAGCCTATTACATTTTCATAGCAGCAAGGGGTATAATTTTATGAATAACAAGAGATTTACAATGAAACATCCGTATATTTACTATAAATATTTGAATGTTGTATTCATTATAATGTCATGTTATACAGTGCTTTACTGACTTGTGACCCTCTCTTATAACGCCAAACATGCATATCATCGTAATCTCTGGAAGTAAAAATTTCCAACTCTCTAGTTCCTCCACTATAAATGCCAAATCCACATACCGCCATCCCCACTGATTTTCCAGTACAAAGGGTCATTTATGCATGTTAAATTCCTTGTTCCTGTTGCCAGACCAGGTGAAAAAATAGGTGTAAGTAAACACTTGAGTACAGGTACATAATTAATGTTAGATAAAAATCATGATCCCCAAGCCCAGGTATTTATATTTACATGTCCTGTGATTGGTATAGCTAGTTGTAAATAGGGTAGTTCTTAAAAATGGCCACACCTCAAAAATGGTAAACCTCAATATATGGCCAAACCTGATATACCACCAATACTAAGGAAAACAAAAAGTGGTAGTATACTGGGGAGAATTGTATATGAATAGAAAATGTTAGATCATGAGTGTTTACCATTGGCAGGGTCAGACCAGTGATGGCTAGTTCAACTAAGGTGTCTGATGCAGGTAGATCTTTATTAGTCGGTTAATATGTCACCAGTCTGCAGTATCAACCATGAATATGTCACCAGTCTGCAGTGTCAGCTGGTTAATTTGTCACCAATCTTTTCTGTTGCAGTTTATATTGGTGGACATTTGACAGTTTTCAAATTTGTAAAAGTAACAAAACAGCACATATTAGTAGCATTTCAATTTTGTTGACCTTTTCAGAGTAAGGACATCTTCTTTGTACAGAATTATATCGAGATGCTTATTAGCAGTGTTTTTTTGTGGATGGCTAGCCTACAGATTGGCATACCTAGATACATGTATTTATGTGTACAAGCTGATTTTCATTAAATTTAGTTTTTTTGATCTACAGGTCCTTGTATGACGAACAGGAATGTATGCACCATTTTCTTGGAATTTTGTTGATATTGTCATTAAGGATTATGAGAATTTTAAGATTACAGATCTTAGGTGTTTGTTTTTTATTTTTGTGTTTGTTTTGGTTGCTAGGGTTAACGTTTAACTATGGAGCTCTGCTAGGGTGGGCTGCTGTAATGGGCTCTCTCGACCTGGCGGCCGTTCTGCCGTTATATGTCAGCTGCTTCTGTTGGACCATTTTTTATGACACAATTTACGCTCATCAAGTGAGTAATGTTTGAAAATAGATATCACAGATTTGGAATGTTTTACTTTTCACTTTGTTGCTGATTGTTTGTTGTTCATGTCGGTGTTTTGTCATGTTGCTTTTGTTATGTAACTTTGTTCATACTAATCCTTATCAGACCTTTGTCTTTATACTACTTTTTTGTTTAAAATTGTGTGTTGCCCTTTTTTTTTATTCAAAATTAATGAAATAAAAACATCATTAAACACAGCATAATCATACCACAATGTTGGAGATATTTCTTATCGTTAAATATTTTAGTAAGTCAAATAATGAATTCTCAGATTACACATAGTACATTTTTAACATTAAATGACTTATCCATTTGTACATATTGTAGTGCTGACTACACATAGGTCTATATAAACTAACTTTGTGTTGTAGATATTTATTTTTTATTCTTGTTTTATGTCCTTCAAAGAATTAATCACTGTCATTAAAATGTCACCGGCTTCAGGTGAAGTGCCACAAATGATGACCAGTACTATAGACGGATGCCCATGCAGCGAGGGTTCTTTTGTGTGCCACCCTTTCGGAGACATGGGAACTTGGTTTTAAATCTCATCCGAAAATCCTGCAAAGCACAGTCACTTCTTTTTATAAAACTTAGGAATGACCCGGTAATGGGAATCAAATTGGGACTTTCCACTCGCGAGTCGAATGCTCTTCCACTTTACCACTGAGAGTAGATAACTCATCAAACCCTGAGAAACAATGAACTCCTCCATAAATCAATAATGTAGGCAAGTCCAAATGGGTCTTTAGGGGTGACTAAGTAAAATAAAAGAGGGAGAAAGTAAACTGATCTTATCTTTGATGAATGTGATTAAAGTAAATCTATAAATGTACTGGTTGGGGACCAGTAACTGGCTAGGACCAATAGTCAGCTATTGCATTATTTTGGCTATATAAAACACAATTTTGTGAGATTTTTATAATATCAATCATGAGGTAATGGACATTTTTCTTAAACAAAAGAAGAAAAATACAGTGGTGTTACATAATAAAGATGAACTCACAACTCACACTATAGCTGGTTACTGGTCCCGACCAGTAGAGTGTAAACCTTTTTAGCTGCTGAAATGATATGTATGTGGATTAACAGTGACAGGGCATATACAGAAAGTCATTGGTTTGAGTCCCAAGAAAGGTAAAACCTAAGCCTGGAAAAAAGCAATTGTTTATTTGTCAAGCCCTTTGTATTTAATGTGGAAGTCAGATGGTTTTACACATTAGACATACAATCAAGGTCTTAAGTCTCTTAGGCAGGTCTTACATACTTCAGTATCAAAATGTCCATACTAAATTTATAAAATATATGTACTCAGTTTCCTGTTACCATGGTTACATTTAGGTAATGTTGTGTGATGCTGGATGATAAATTAAAACAAAGTTGTATTAGAACCACAACATATCTTGACTGTAGTCACCACAGGTATGGCACCTGTTGGAACCTCAGCTGTGATGTGAGGAAGTTTGCCAGACAGGTGCTCTTTTCCTCTGCATATTGCAACCAAATTTTTCTCGTCCATCGTTAAAAATTGGCAGCCATCATTTGACTGAAAATTATTGACTGTGGCATAAAACATCAATAAAACAAAGAAATATATACTAAATGTAGAAAGTGATGTGTTGAAGAGTTTTTTTATTTTATCTATAACTTTTGATGTGCTTTTGTTTTACACATATTAACATACATATGCAATATTTTACCACCAAACATCGAAACTAACATGTCGTAGTACAAACTGGGGGTGCCACGATACAGAGAGAGCGTACCACGAGATATTGCAATTTCTTAGTTATGTATTTCAATATATTGCCAACAATTAGCACCAGAAAAAAAAAACATCTGTAAGGTGACTAACACAAGTAGTATTCTATTAAAATCATTTGCTATCCATACTATAACCATATTTGATCACTTTATTGAAGTACATGTACATGGTGTATATATATATATATAACAGAATGCATGAGCATCATCCTGACTGATATGCACTAACTTTCAGTATGTGTACATTGAAATTGAACACAATAAAACATTTAAATTCTAATCTTAATATACTGCAACAAACTAATAGCATTCAACATAATAGTTGTTGTTCCATCACAATACATGTATTACGACGGCATTGTTCCCTTTTGTAGACAGCACAGCTCTTTTCTCATTCTGATTAAACATTGAACTTAGTTGGTATTTTCAAACAATTCATATTTTCAAGTTCATTTGTAAAGAATTATAGCCAACATGTTGAAAATGTATTTAATTTGAAAGGAAGTTTTCCTTATTAGATGTTTCCTCTGAAGGCCATAATCATTTGACAAAACACATTGTATATTAATACTTAAAAAGGCCTACAATTCCCCCCAAACCACGAGTGTCATAATTTTAGATGCAATGCTTAAAAGAATGCAAATGATTTTGATAAATTTAATAGTTTTGATGTGGCATTTTTACATGTTTACAGTTTTACAATTCTAACACATTCAGGACAAGTATGATGATCTTCTAATTGGTGTCAAGTCAACTGCTCTCAAATTTGGCGAAGACACGAAAAAATGGCTTTGTGGATTTGGTGTTATAATGACAAGTGGTCTAGCTGCTACAGGAGTGATGTGTGATCAAACATGGCCATACTTTCTTGGGGTTGCTATGACAGCATCTCATTTGGCTCATCAGGTACATTTTATTAGCCCACCATCAACAAATGGTGGGTTATTTTTATCACTCTCCGTCCGTGGTCTGTCGTCTTTCCTTAAACAATTCTTGTTATTGCTATTTCTCAGAAAGTACTGAAGGGATCTTTATAAAATTTGACATATAGATTCTCCTTGAGGTCTAATTTTGCAGTGTACATTTTCAGATGGGTCGGATAAAAAATGGCTGCCAGGCGGTCATTTTGTATTTTAAAAATAAAAGTTTGTTATCACTTTAAATGGCTGCCAGGTGGTCATCTTGGATTTTGAAAATTAAAGTTTTTTATCGCTATTTCTCAGAAAGTTTTGATCTTTATGAAATAAGACTTGTTGAAACATATGCTATTAAAGGTCAGTTCAGTATCCTTTATGAATTTTAAGATATTATAAATTTGTTTTAGAATGTTACTTTTCAATCCTTTTACCATTGTACTCTTGTGTTAGAATTGACATCCAAAGCAGTAGACTGGACTGTTCACAATTCTTGCGCACGATTAATATGCAAATGAGTTTTGGTCAAGTTTTGCTTTCTGTGCTTTGTTCATGTACTCCTGACCCAGTAGAAATCTCGAAGAGAAAGTCACCTATATTGGAGTCTTATGATAAGGGTTTTCAAGGAAGTAGGGTGAAGATTCCCTTACTGTGCATTGGTTATGTACTCCTGACCCAGTAGAAACCTCAAAGAAAAAATCACCTATATTTGAGTCTGATGATAAGGCTCTTCAAGGAAGTAGGGTGACCAAGTGTCAAAGGACAAATAGAACTGTTCAACAACAAGTTTCTCCTCAGGTTATCGATGTTGGTGTACAAACAGGGACCAGTGTTAGGCATGTCTTTGCTGAGGTTTAGACAGAACCCGTACATACAATTTCAGATCTGATCATAAGTGACAAAAATATCTAATTAGACTTGTTCAAAATCAAAACGTTAAAAACTATTACATATGAAATTGAAGGCGTCAAGACCACCATCCGTGAAATCAAATAATCTGTTGCTTTCAAGTAGAATGTAGCTTCATACACATGATATGATTGTTCATTTCTACACAGTGACTTTAGTTTTGTTTACAATGCGGGACGCATTGTGATTAGAAGCGTAGGTAATGTGACGGTTTCATAAATGATGTATTTATTTTTGTGTTTATTTTTATAAGAAAAACTTCCAAAACTCTGGAATTAATTGAAGTATACTTATTTTAGTTCATAGTTACGTTTCATTTCATGTCTGCACAAAAGGCACACATATTTTATCTTTGTTGTGGTACAGATAGGCCAGTTTGCATGTAATCTTATTGTATCTAATTTTGTGCAAAAATAGGATTTAAATCTGCAAAGCAGCAGCCAATGAAATTCAAGAATTATTGACCAATCAGTGTTGACCTCCATTTATATAAATAAAGGAACCAACATCACTCGGGTCAGTCTGTAAGTTGCGAGTTGAACCAAAAACATAGCAAAAGCAGATAATTGAACGGGACAGTAGTAATCTGTTTATCACAGATATACAGTGACTATTGTCTTCTAGTTTTGGGATAGTTTTGTATAAGGCTGAGACACAGTCACAGAGTTGTGTTGGAGCCCTAGGTCTCAGACTCTAGAGCTGAAAACACACACTAGCTGGCAGTGTAGCCTAAATACATATACAAGTTCTGAGACCCACTGTAAATAATTCAATCTCAGTAATTAATTAGTAATTATTGTGATTCCCTACAACTGTTATAGTAGTTACTATAGTTAAATGACAATTCTTGTTAGAATAGTTTATAGTTGTCGTATTTTATCGTTAAAGCACAAGTAGTGTTTGGTTCTTATTTGTATATATTTGTTTATGTTTATATATATTGCCTCAACCTTTAGACTCTTAACGAGGATCCAAATCAGATCCAATAATAGCCTTAAAACCCTGCTAGGAAACGTTACACATGCATGGGGGCATAGCCATAAGTCCAAAAGTGAGGTTTTAGCAAGGGATGTGTATAGGGTTATACTATAGTCTGGATATATTCTGTATTTTAATGTTAATTCAATTTTTTTCACTTAAAATGGAACAAATAGCTTTGTTGAGGATACATTTAAAATGTTTCTTGTTTTCTTTTGCCATCGAGCTATGAGGCCATTGGCCTCTTGTTATTTTACTCAATACAGGTCATGACCAACATTTTCAATTTTAGAGGTTGACAGGTATGGTTAAGCTATCTTCGATAACAGCAATTTATTTTTGGTATTGTTATAATCTTGTGAGAAAGCACTTGACAAAATATTTAGGTTTTAGTTTGAATTCATTGTTGACGCACAAAATAAGAGAAAAGAACAGTCTGTCACAGATCAAATGAAGAACATTCAATGGTGGGAGCCAAGGTCCCTCTAGGATCTCTTGTTATATATAAATGGGCAAACCTGTGTTTACCCCAAAAAATTATTTCAATTTGTTTCTGCTTTTAGTACTTGCACTTGATGTACAATAATAAATAGAGCTATACACAGGCATTAAAAATCTTATATTCCTATATATTTTGTGAAAATTTCAGGTCTAGTGTGGTATTCAGATACAAATAGTAATAGCTGAATTTATCAGTTGCAAGTGAAAAAGTGCCAAACTTGGGTGTCTCAAGCAATTTTCACAAAATGCATAGGAATTTAAGAGGTTTTTTTTTATGTCTTTGTATATCTCTTTTGTTATTGTTTATCAATTTAAGAATTGAAAGAAGAAACAAAATATTTTGAAAAAAAACACAGCTAATGCTTGTTTAAGTTTTTATCAATGATATTGTTACTGTAATGCTCTTATATCTCATTAGTATTATGTCCGTGTAAAATGACACCACCTGTATACAAATATATAAACTCAACAGTACTAATATTTTAAAAATTATGTATAGCCATGTGGGGAAAACAAAATACTGTTAGATATAATTGCAGCATTCCAGATGTCAGTATAAAGTTAGTACTGTAGACTCTTTTATTTGTTTTTCAGTCATTTATGGCAATTTAAGTGCAGAAATATGTGTGATGCATGTAATTGATGATATGATGTATAATTTCTGCTGTTATGTTTCAGCTTTACACAGTAAATTTGGACAATGCTGATGACTGTGCGTCAAAGTTTCGCTCCAATACCCAGCTGGGATTTGTGATGTTTTTAGCGATAGTACTGGGAACTTTGTTAAAAGAAAAGAGAGATGGCAAAATGATAAAAGAAAAAGAAAAATAGAGCAGGTGTCAGTGTGACAATTTGTTGTATCTGTTTATAGAGATATTTTACAAAATAAATGAATAAATGAAATATTAAGCATCCCCTGTCAACTGGTCATACCCGCTTTGAGTCCACAGTCAAGAACTAATTAACTCCTTGATTTTATATGTGTTTCTTGTCAAACAAGGAAGAACATAACATTGTTTAGTTTTATCATTGTTAGAGAATGTATTGCTTGAACTTGATGATTGTACAGGGGATTTATAAGTTGTGAATAATAAAGTTTATTTCGTTTATATTGTTTTTACATTTTTGTTTTGGGAGTGATATAATTTGAAATAAAAAGAAACAGAATTTATATTTGTATTTTTTTTATTGAAATCTCAACCATACACGCAAGAATGCGTGGCAAAAGTCAACTATCAAACCCAATATAGCAATACCTCTTTATAATGCCCCTCATTTTATTTGTCACCTGGCTTTACACCACAATTTTTTAATGTCCACTTTTCCTTATGATTTCATTTAAGGTTCTTGGAACCTTTCGCCAAACCACTTTACAATGCCAAATCTGAGCTGATCAAATTGTGGCAGTTAAAGAGGTTTTGTTATTACCTGGCTCTCTATTTAATTATATATGAAGTATTTTTGATAGTTTGAATAAAACATCCTATCAAAAGACTTAAAATCCCAAAAATTATGCGAGAGGGCAACATTAGACTGTTGCTGGTACTGATATATGTGCGATAATTATGCACAGATGATTTCCCTATTGCGCGCCCCACTCAAGCGTCTTTTCGAATTTGACTTTAGATGTTGACTTTATCTTGATAAAGAAATAAATTAGTTGTTTCATTGGTAAAGAAATAATATGGCCTTCCCTGCTACCTCTGGTCAATGTGTTGACTGTTCCGTCAGTACCAATGAAACAATTGAATACTGTACTTGGAAAAAAAAAAAAAAATTGGTGGATTCCCCCCTCCTCTTGTCAGCTCTGGTTCAAGCCATGTATGAACCTAAACTGATTTTTTGAGAAAGTTTGCCTTAAGGCTGGTGGTCATTCCCTGCTTGCATTATATATATATATATATATATATATATATATATATATATATATATATATATATATATATATATATATATATAATTTTAGTACATGTATATTAGTTTCTCAATATGCAGTGCCTAGACATCAACCATCTTATACACAACACCGTCACATGTTCATGTGCATCATCACTCTTCAATCCAACAATCCTTTTGGGTATGTCATCACAGGCAACGTTTCTACTGTTGAAAATGAAAACCTCAGAAATCTTATTTTAAGAGGTCCTGTATACCACGAAACCCGTTCCTTTAATTGGCATCAGAATTTCAGTTTAATTATGAATTCTGTCGTAGATTATGCCAGACGATGGGCCAGACATGAAGAGTAGAACCAGACACTGAATGGCTAAAAGCCATGCGATGGTTGATAAAATTTCGTATTCGTAATCTTAAAGAAACTATGAAAAGAAGTTGTCCCTCTGTATTTAGTGATCCAGAAGTAGTAACTGATTTGGATAGATTACATGACCAATATGTACTGGTCCCAGCAGACAAAGCCTCAAACAATATAGTTTTTATTTGCAAGGCACATTACTATAATTGTTTACTAGAAGAGCTAAGGTTTAATACGAATACGGGTAATCCTACATACACACGTAGCTCACTTTCAAAGGACGAGATCCTTCAAAATCACGTGTCTGTATTATGCTCTTTTGATGTACCTGCAACCGATACTGATTTTGAGCTACCATATTTATATTGGATACCTAATCTTCATAAAACCCCATATAAGCAAAGATACATAGCAGGACCCAGCAATTGTTCTTCCAAACTTTTATCTTTACTTCTTACCAAGATACTGACAGCTGTTAAGGAGATACTTCAGCAATACTATAAAGTTGCTTATACCAGAAGCGGTGTAAATCAGATGTGGATACTTAAAATTCTAAACAACTTTTAGAAAATTTAAAGCACACAATTTTTTCTCAAATTCACAGTATCAAAACATACGACTTCTCTACTCTTTACATAACTATTCTACATATAAGAATTAAAAGAAAGACTTTTTAGCATCGTAGACAACTGTTTTTTCACTAAAGGTGGTACCCCAAAATTTAAATATCTAGTGATTGGTTATCATGATACTTATTTTGTCAAACACTACTCTGATTCTACACATAAATACACTGAAGTTGATATAAAAACATGCTGGAATTTCTAATAGACAAATATTTGGAATGTCTTTCAACAAATTGTCGGCACTTCTACGGGAGCCAATTGTGCCCCTTTTTGGCCGACCTGTTCCATTATTCATACGAAACAGACTTCATTCAGAAACTACTGAATCAAAAGAAGAAAAAGGTAGCGATGTTCTTTAATTTCACATTTATATACATCGAAGATGTTTTTTCAATTAATAATGACAATTTTCATACATATGTCAATGCGATATATCAAAGCGAACTAGAAATTAAATATACAATAGAATAAAGCACAGGCGATTCATACATAGACATTTTATTTACTATAGACACAGAAGGAAAATTGGCAACTAAGCTATAAGACAAACGCGACGATTTCGGCTTTCCCATCGTAAATTTTCCACATTTAAGTAGTAATATCCAACAGTCACCCACATAGGGAGTTTATATTTCACAAATGATCCGATATGCCAGGGTGTGTTCAACATATGAACATTTCATATACAGATGTAAACTACTCAATGACAAATTATTGACACAGGGATATCAAAAACCGCGTTTGATGTCAACGTTCCGCAAATTTCACGGTCGGTATAATAGTCTTGTTAGCGACTACTCTGTTTCACAGGGTGAAATGTTGAGTTGTCTTTCCGTTGGCGGTTGTTGAGACGTCTGTACCAATTGTGACGGGGATTCGTTCCTCACGTATTTCATTTGGACTTGACTGTGGACTCACGGCGTGCGTGACCGGTCGGCAGGGTATGCTTACTCCTCCATGGCACCTGATCCCACCTCTTGGTTTCTAGAGGTCCGTGTTTGCCCATTTTTGCCGGATATGTATCTGTTTCCTGGACATCCTATAGATTTATACTTTGGTATCTGAGATGTTTTATACTTTTAACCAAGCATTTTGAGAACTTTGATGCATCAATACATGTCTTCTTCATCTTTAAGTGACTGACTGGTGAGCAATAAAAATTCTTAATAGAAGGAGAAACACAGGGAAAACCTATAATCCCTTCCATTTCAAATAAGAACTTGATACTAAATGAACACTTATAGTTGCTAAATTTACATTTGGGAACTGCAGCACTCACAGGAATTACTTAGACCTAAGAGCTGCCTGTTACGTTCTCATTGGTGAAAAGTGGCCACACAATACTAATTTGGAACTGATTTTTACATTTTAATTGGTGAACTGATGTACTTGCAACAGTAATTTAGAACTAAGCTGTTTTCTACATTTTCATTTGTGAACTGTGGCCGCACAACACTAGTTTGGATCTATGAGCTGCCTTTAACATTTTCATTGATGAACATTGTTGTACTCGAAAAAACGAACTTCAATGTCTGTAATGTCTTCCGTTTCTTGATATTGTTTCAGGAATAACTTTTTAGAGGGACATTTGCTATTTTTTTTCTTTTTTACTACTTAGATTGATATGCAATAACAAACATAAAAATTCTTAAATTCCTATATATTTTGTGAAAATAGCTTGAGATACCCAGTTTGGCACCTTACTATTTGTATATGCATACCACACTGAACCTGACCTTATTTCCACAAAATATATCGGAAAATAAGATTTCTATTCCTGTGTATAGCTCTTATTTGTTATTGTATATCAAGCACAAGCAATATTTTTGTAAACACAGCTAATGCCATTCTAACTCTACTTATTAAATTATAATTCAAACTTTTATTAGTCGAATATCCGAATTTTTTAGCTTATTTCTACAAAAACATCGAAAAGTCCTACAAATAAATCGAGATCAAACTTAACATGTGTATGAAACCGCCCCATGACAATTCTCTCCTCATAAATACTCAATGTTTTAATTTCACGAAAATTACGTTAATTTTCGCTAAAATAATTAAATACTATATCGTACATTTCTTATATTGTTTCGAATGAGTCGTATACACCTTGTGGAACTTCATAAATTGAAAAACCGATGATTCTCATTTATCATTCTTGAGTCGAAGTAGCAATGTTTCGAACTTTTCTGGGTGGACGTAATTGCCAAAAACACGAGGAAATAAAATTAAAGATATAATAAAATCCATATAACCTGGCGGGTTTGAGTCTTGTGTACTCTTTCTTGACCTGGACGGTTATAAAGTTTAGGTAATGAAGCATTTAATATTAGAATTACACTGATAAGAGTGATCGTTTCTACTTGTCACCATACATAAGAGAGTATCCAGTGAGGAATAAAACATTTTTCCCGCGCAGCTTGTCGTACCCGAAAAGTGAGTGGAATCATTCGAATGATAATTAAAGGTATATTACTCCGCCCTGCCAAGTTATGTGAATCGGAGTATGGTAACATTGTATCAGATGTTTGACTGTGTATGTTATATTTGGTTATGTCAAACATGAACTGCCATGCCTGGTCCCTGTGTTAGACCTACGCTTTCCTCAGGTTAGCAATCAGAACCACAGGTACTTGTGGACAGCGCACTCTTAGTGCTCCTTGTCCATCAACCCTTTGTTTTTTAGTCTTTTTTCTTTATTCCTTTCTTCGAAACATTATAATTTTGTGATATACCAGGGAATATGGTAAAACAACGGAATCCATCCAAATATATAATGAGTAAGCCCATTGTTAGAAAAAATAAATCAACAATGCAAATTAATAAATTTATTACTTTTAAAGTACAAAAATAGTGTTAATTACAATAGATAAATTCATGAAAGATTCATGGAAAAAACAAGCAATTGCTTGAAGTACAGAAGAAATGAAACAATCAAATTAATAAATATAAACAAGGCAAGATAAATAAATAAATGGAAATATATATATGATACAATGTATATGCAAATTAACTGTTTCTGTCAAGGTTATATAGTTTTATAAAAGAAGAAAACAAGGGGTCCAAAGGGCCTTAATGGTCACCTACGGCCAAATTGCACTAGATAGACATGTAAATATAACAATGAAAGGAAACATTTGTTATTAAGACCATATACTTATTTTACCAGGACACACAATATACACAATACGATGAAAGACAAGGGGTGATGGCACTAGATCACAATGCTCAGTGACCTAAAATGTTGACAAAGTTTTAGAAAATACCAGAATTTGTAATTCTGGTAGAGAAATGTAATCAGGACTTTTAATGCATATAATTCGAGAAAAAGGATCTTCTATCACTAAGTATATTTGAACTATATGACTTATTGGCCCAGTTTTATGAACTGAAGCTAGCCTTGCTGAAAAGTTTGCTTTATTTTCTTTCTAACAATGTATTAAATTCCGTATATCTCCTTGTAGTGCACGTGTACAGAATAAGTAATTTTTTTCAAGTTTGGGCTATTTCGGCAGTTTTTGGCCAATCCAAAGGGTCGATCTTGTTACGCTTATTCCAAAGAAGCTCTTTACAAACTTCGAAGATGGTTGGCATAGTAGTTTTCATAAGAGTTTAACATAAGAGTTAAACTGTTCCATTGTTTACGGAAGACACACGATGAAAGACGGACTAAAATGAAAGACAAACTATCGAAGGACGAAGACCGTCGGCAAATACTGACTCGGGTAACCTTAATACAAGTATATAATGATAGCGAACAACGGACAACCAAAGACAATAGACAAACTCGGACCTCTGGGCAACCAAGAGGTGGGATCAGGTGTCCCAGAAGAGTGAAATTGTCCCATCGATTGATCAAATTCGGTGTGAGTTGGGAGATAGTTCCATATCACAATAAAGGGATCAACTCGTGATTATATACTTGGTAATTATTCGAACTCGTGGTTATATAGTTGGTAAACATTCGAACACGTATTTCAACTACTCAGAAGCGTCAAAATAGTGAAGCTGAAATATTTAATCTATGAAATATCTTGTTTGCAGATTTAAAGAGTCAATAATTGAGTTATGTAATTAAAAAAAGTTGTACATATGTCAGTATTAAACTTAACTAAACTCAGTCAGAACGATGTTATAACTAACTTAACTTAGTTATAATCACGAAATAAGAAATGACATAGGTTTCATACCAGTACAAGGGATTTGAATTTTGGAATTTTGCATAGTGTTTTACGCTACACTCAACAATGTTCAGTTAAATATGGTGGCTGCCAGTTTTTAATGGTTGATGAGATCCCGGTTGCAAGGCTCCATAAGGGAATTGAAAAAAAAGCAAATTGTTTATATAAATTCAACTCTTTATATACTTGATGGACAAACTTCCACAACTATTCATACTAACACAATTAATTCTATGGAAAATTGCGCTAAAATTGATATGTAAGTAAATATGTGACCTGCAGATGTTGACTTTGGATGCAGATGCTCCTTCTGTAAACACGTGTCAGTAATGTAAACACTTTGATACACATATAATAGTAGGAAGAAACACTCAGTTCTGTGATGACGTCATATACTTTTTTCTTTGTCCTGAAGTGTTTCATCATATGATTGCTGTTACTTATACAAAGATTATATATTTAGTATGCTCAGTAATTGGAAACGACAATGTTCAGATTTGTCATCAGCCTTTTTATAGTGACGTTAAAGACCTGTTTCTACTGTCTGTCCTCTGAAAAAGAGAACAAATTCAGTGCAGTGTCATGATTTAATTTTTGACTTTACTAGGTGGGTAGTTTTTGTGCCGCAGATATTTTAGTGTTTAACCTTAAGAACAAATTAATATGCATCTTTAATCATTAGAAAAATCACTATTATATTGATCAAATATACATAATTTTTAAATTCATTTTGTATACTGCGTTTCAATGGGCAATATTCATTCAATATGCAATAGGCGGTTTCATTTACTGTGACTCTGCAAGTTGGACAGCATATTGATATATTTTCCCAATGAAAGTGGCAACGTTTCTGCACTGACTGATTGTAACTTGAAGTAATGTTGCGCAAATTTCAGGACTACAGTTAAATGAAAAAGGCCAAACTGTGGCCCTGTAACATTTGTCGGTAAAATAATACAAATTCCCGAAGTATCAAGTCAAAGAGCAACCAGTCACTGTGATACTGTTGTAAATTTTATGGAATGATAGAATCTTACAAGGGTGTGTTGCGTGGATAAGGAAATCTTCATTCAACCGGTAAGAACCTGATTGTTCAATCTCAGGATCTCCCGAATGAAATTGAATTTCTTTCCATCCAACATATCATGTTTAATGATTTTCCTCCTACACTTCAAGTTCATGTTTAACCTGGTGAAAACCTGACATGTTATTCAAAATCAATTGTCAAATATCCTCTATATACAAATAGTAGGTGAGCCGGCCTGGCTCAGTCGGTAGCGCGCTCGACTCTGGATCGTGAGGTCGTAAGTTCGAGTCCCGCCGGCGGCAGGTTGGTTTCCTGTCTTTCGGATGAAACAGTAAAAGCTGGAGGTCCCGTGTCACAGTAGGTGTCGGCACATTAAAGAACCCTCACTGCTCAATGGCCGTAAATGCCGAGCATAGGCCAAATTTGAAGCCCTTTACCGGCATTTGGTGACGTCTCCATATGAGTGAAATATTCTTGAGTGGGACGTTAAACAACAATAAACAAACAAACAAATAGTAGGTTGAATTAATCAATTGTAAGTAAATAATTGACGATCTGGGTTTCTCAAGTAATTTTCACAAAATATATAGGAATATCAGAATTTTTATGCCTATGTAAATCTCTTTTTGGTTATTGTATATCAAAAGAATTTTGTAAAAAGAATTAGTAAAAAAGGAAAGAATTTTTGAAAATAAAGATTACAGCTATTACTGACCGTTTAAATATTGTTCCGGACCACATATTCTCTATTTAACTCCATGGTTTGTTATGTATCATATAAACAAATGTTCTGGATAATATCTTAAGGTTAAATTTCAAACATTGGAATATGAAATATCATTTAAAGAGCAAAACAAAACCAAATTACTTACAATCCCCATGGCTTCTCGAACACGGCGAAGTATTTCGTTCTCTTTCGCATTTTGTTTACCTTTAATCAATTCTCTGATATGTCTCTCTCGTGATCTTCCTTTTCTTATCATTGCAGTAGTTGGTCGACACTGCAATATTAATGTAATAAGATTTCTTATTTTTATTATTCAACATCAAAATATTTTTTCATTCAATATATGCAAAGTCCCTGAAAAGTGTCAGAACGAAGGATTCGTCTGATAAAAGCCACCAGTACATATCATTTTTCGGTCTGACAGAGATCTTAAAATGTCTGATACTGGAAAATGAGATTTCAAAAACTAGATGTATATCTAGACGTGACCAGCTTGAAGCAATTTACCCAGATTTTGACTTATGAATATGAACTCTAATGCAGTTCTCTGATGTGACAAGCGACATCGGTGTTGAATCTCACCTGAAATACTCGTGAATTTCACTTCCTATGTCAAGCGCTTGGCTGTAAATAATATGCAGTGAAACCCCGTTATATTGAAATCCCGCTTCATTTGAAATGATTTTGATTCCCCGGCCAATTACTATTTAACCCCATGTCTTTGCAAACACTCGGTGAATTAATCATAAGTAACGGTCTATCAAGGTTAGGTGGCACATCCAGGGTTTGTCAAAAACCAAACATTGCGGTATATTTTCCGAAAATAGGTTGTACTTATGTCCGTGTTTGTCCATTTTTACCAGATTTGTATTCATATCCTGGACATCCTAAACGTTTAATGTTTTATATTAAACGTGCTACCTTGCACGAATTCCATGCATAGCTGAAGCTCTCATATTTTTTAACCTGTCACCCCTGTTATGATTCATTTTAGAATCGTTGGGTTTGCAAACATGTGCCAATTTACCTGGGTAGACCTGTACATCATTACCTAAAAATACAAATAACAAAGACCCTGTAAGCCGATATTTTTTCTACATGCGTTTCTTCAAATACCTCACAATGTCTTATAATCTATGAGTTTTAGTGCCTATTAAATTGGGACGTACTTTTAAAGTATCACTAGCTGCTTTTTTCAGAGATTTTCTGAACAGAAAACTTGCTTTTACTAATTAGATTGATATACAACAAGAAAAAAAAGATATATACACAGGCATAAAAATTCTTAAATTCCTATATATTTTGTGAAAATTGCTTGAGAAATCTAGTTGGGCAATTTTTCATTTGCAGTTGATTAACTATTTGTATATACATACCACAGAGGAACCTGACCTTATTTTGACAATATGTATATATATATAGAATAACACATGGAAAAATCTGTATCGGATGCCATATCAACCTGAGACTCCAATATCAGTCCGAGGGCCTACGGCCCTCGGGCTAATATTGGTCTCGGGTTGATATGGCATGCGATACAGATTTTGTTTAATTTTGTTGTTTTTATCATATATTTAAAACTCTACTGGTAAATAGACAAATACTATAATATCAACGATAAAAATATATTTTTAAATTGTTTTAATTAAATTTGATGTGTTATAATCGCGACTTGCGTCCGTCATTCCTACATTTCAGTAGGCCTATATCAGTATATGTGGGCAGATCTCGGTAAAATTACGGAGTACAAAAACTGTTTACATAAAAATTAACATTCCTCAAGGTTTTTTCCTGAAATAATTTGTATTTTAGAGTAAATATTTTATTAGGATAGATTTATATAACGGTAGGGCCCTACAAAAATTTTGAAAAAAATATTCAAGAAACCCTGTTATGAGACTGTTCACGGCAGAACATGGCAGAACATTGTGTTGAAGGGAATAGCCTACGGTACCTAGTACTCCGTGTACACTCGAATCTAGATCTAAAAATATGAAATGCACAACTTTGCGGTGTGTTGAACCCACCTACGGAATATCATTAAACTTGTATCAAACGATTCCTTCACATTTCATTCAACAATGTTCACAATCAGGCCTAATATTTCACAGAATGTGCTTAACCTAGCGTTTATGCAAGATGTAGGTTTTTGCTAGAAGCGGAAAACAAACACCTCGTTCCGAATAATAAAAATACAAGAAGATTCAATAAGCGTTCCAAATGGGGTGCGATAAAGGGTTACAGGGTTGTGATAAAGGGAGGACTGATACAGATTATGTGATAAAGGGCACATACTGGCTCCTGTATCAGAGATGAAAAAACCCTGTATTTTGTAGGATGTATATGATAAATAGGAATATAAGATTTCGTATGTCTGTGAATATCTCTTACTTGTTATTGTACATCAAGTATAAACAGTAAAAGTAGAAAAAAATCGAAATAATGTTTTTGGTTAACACTGCTAATGCCCCTTTAAAGCATGGCAATGGATGGTCCTTTTCAGTTAGAAGAAATATTTTATAATGAAAATAGTCTCCAAAAGTAATAAGGGCTAATTGTACTGTTACATGATGTTCTCCAGACGGTGGAACAAGTCGTGTTGATATCAACCACCATTTATTACATAACAATCTGCAATTGTTTTCCACATGTTTTGAGGAGTAAAAGCTATATGTCTGAAATCGCAATTAATGATACTATCAACGGGGGAATGCGGCGGTGATAATGTAAAGTTGCCGTACTGTTAGTACGTATGTGATGTGTGAATGTGTATACAGTAAGTTCCTCTATACCAAGTTGCGTCTGGCTGCAACTGTAAACCGGTGATAGTTTGGCGTTCCAACGTTTTAGCTTGGTACAAGATCCCATACCTTGACGGCAAAGCAACAACAACATGGATTTCAGACTAAGACCACAGTGGACAAGATGGAACACTAGCCTATTTCAGATACCAGTTTGTTGCAGATGTGGACTGATACATTCCAGTGTTTGTCGCAGCAAAATATTTACAAACATGAGATATTCAAGTAGGGTTTAAAAAATGGCAAAGTCTCAAATGAAAACAGACAGAATTTTCACCAGAATGCAGGAAAACTTCATGAGAGAATTGCCATTCTCACAAATTAGGGACAGTCAATAGTGAACAAATGAGGAAACTCACAAATGATTTAACAAAAGCAAATTGATTAATATGATGTCTACACAACATCTAATCATTTGTGGGGAACATTACAAGGAGTTAGATATGCAAAAAGAACTTCTTGAAACAGAAAAAATCAGGAAAAGACCGTCTAGCTCAAGAAAACGGAAAGTTGCAAATCACTATTACATGAGGACACCAAACGTCGTCAACAAATGATGCTCCAAAATAATCAAGTTTCGAAAAATTATCAGCAATATGGACGCATACAGAGAAATCATCGCCATCAAAACAAACATAGAAGACATTTTTAAAATTGATTTTAGTTGTGATATAATTTCATATTTGGACTTTTGTGATAATTGTGATTTTAACATATTTGGACGTTTGATTACTTGAAACACGAGGACGTGTTTTTCCCGGAAGAGTGAGAATATATCACACAACAAATTGTGATATGAAAACATTTTTTGACATTTATCATTGTTAATCTAACTACATATATTTTGAGTTTTAAGTGTAAATTATCAGGCTAGACTTTGAAATATAGGAATATACTTTTCAATTACATATTCATGTATCTTATTTCTTATTTGATTATTTAAAGCTTAATGTACATTTATTTACCTAACTGTTTGCTAGAACAGGTGTCACTTACATTGAACAATAGAGATATCTATGTCTTTATCTAAGGCTTATACTAATTGACCTATTGTCTACTTTCCTTTTGAGAAATCGAACATTCCTTATATGTTTATTCTTCAGATTAAAAATGATTGTTTAATGTAAATCATACTCTACATGTAAAAGACATGTTAATTGATCATTACGTTTTATATACTTTTGTACAACTTTTGTTAGTCAGTTGGAGTCAGACTTGCATACTGACAAGATCCAGCTAATGCGAAATCCATTGTTGTAATAAATTGTTATATCGTGCGGCTACGTCTTTGGGAGTTTTATCGCAAGAGTAAGACTACATACAGTCTTGACTTGGGTCCAGTGTATACAGTTGCAGCCAGAGGCAACTCAGTATAGGGGGACTTACTGTGACGTGCACAGTCACACATCACATACACACTAACAGTAAGGCATCTTTACATTATCACCGCTGCATTCCCCGGTGATAATACCAATAAATTCAACTTTCACCAAAGTCAGACAATGTTGACATTTTGACCAATCAGTAGCCCTGGGTTTCCATAGACGACAACAAAACCAATACCATTGAAATCGCAGTCCTTTAAATTCAAAATTTCACCAAAAGGTGACAGTGTTTAAATTTTTACCGATCAGAAGCCTCACTTTTCTTTTTGTATTCATATGATGCGGAACTTATACAGTCTCTGCTCTCCAATGGAAACAAACAGTTAGCATCTCGGTTCCATTTTACTTATATCGACGACATCCTGTACATATCTGCTTCTTTCCTAGATTTACTCCTGTCGATTGGAAAGGACGGTCAACTTCACACCTCCCTTTATGACAAATGCGACGATTTTAATTTCCATATCACGAACTTCCCATTTCTAAGTAGTAATATTCCATCTACTCCTGCCTATGGCGTTTTCATTTCACAACTTATACGTTCTTATGAATGTTTTATTCTGAGAGCGAAACGACTCGCCAATAAACTACTTACATATGGTTACGTTGTTGAACGCTTGAAATCGTTGTTTAAGAAGTTTTATGGTCGATACGGGGATCTTGTTAAAGATTATGAAGTCCCCCTCTCAATTATATTAAATAGTATTCTGGAACACGACCGCAGACAGTGACTGCCTTTCGCCAATCATGCTTTTCATCGAACTTGACCTTTTCACCAAACTTGACCTTTTCACCGAATTTGACCCGTTCATCGAACTAGAAAGGTTTCCATGAAACATTTGCGACAGGTGTGGCACGCTAGCAGAGGACGCTGACCCCTTCCGGACACCTGGTCCTATCCCGTTTGGAATTCACAATTATTCTGTATGTTGAGACCATTTACACATCTAGTTCGTCATTATCTAATGGACCTGAGTTTATATTATTGATTGGTACTTCTTCATTTTTACTTTCTATATACAGCAACGAAACCCATATCATTGAAATCTCAATCCCTTGATATCCATTTATTCTAAAATTTCATCAAAATCTAACAATGTTGAAATTTCGACCAATCCGAACTCTCGGGTTGCCATAGATGATAACGAAACCCATACCAATGAAATCACAATCCGTCAACACCCATACATTTTAAATTTCATCAAAATAGGACAATGTTGAAATTTTGACCAATCAGAAGCCATAGACGCAATCTTTTTATGCAACACAACATGCATTGTAAAAATCTGCACACCGAAACCTATAAGCATATATAGTTTTATTATAGTCCGTCCAGTAGTTTCAGAGAAAATGTGGGGATATATTTTGACCAATTAGAAGCCACGGTTTGTCACAGATGACATTTCTGATGGCATCACATATATAGTGCACATCTGCACACCCAAACCTATCAGCATATGAAGTTTCATAAGAATCCGTCAAGTAGTTTCCGAGAAAACGTGCGGACAAATTCATTATGGAAAGATATAATAAAAATAAATGTTAAGACCAAATTTCTCTAAAAGTTGTCTCTGAAATTCTTGGAGAGTTTTTTAAAAAACATTTTCTCGGTTAAAGAATAGAAACATATAGATAACATACCAATGGCTCTGTAGTTTGGGCTTGAACTCTCCTAAGATAAATGTCCTTGAGTTTGGCCTTCTGTTGGTCATACAACATATTACGTAATTTAGTATGTTGGTGAAAATGGCTGTCTATTCTTTTTATGATTTCTTCATCAGTCATTAACACCTCCGTTTGGTCATCTTTGTACTCACCATTCTGTTCAAATAATTATATGAAACGTAAAAAGAAGCAAAATTTCGTTCTTGTTAGATTTGATTGTTCAAGAAAAGTGATCTCTGCTACAGTTACCATTGTGTTAACAAATATTGTCAGACTGAACACACACACACACGCACGCACGCACGCACGCACACACACACAGACACAGACACACACACGCACAGACAGACAGACAGACACACACACACACACGCACGCACGCACACACAGACACACACACAGACACAGAAAGCCTACATCCGTATATATGTACACGTGTATACACTGTAAGGTATTATATAAACAATTCAGTCGTTCATTGTATTATTTTGAATGATTTTGATAAAATATATATATCGATAATCTTACCTTGTTAATATCCAATATTTGATTGACTATCTCTTTGCGTTTCTTCCGTTTTATTTCTTCATTCTGTAATTCATTTATAAAAACGTTATGCATATATTTCTATCACTTTTGATACCCTCTCAGTACCAGAAATAGTAAAAAGTAGACAAGGAAGAGTCCTCCAAAAACGAAATAATTTTAATGCGCTTGTGTGAAGGTCTAGCATCAATTTGTTCTGGCCAGTTACGACTTTAGATTTTTTTCAACTGAGGTAAGATTGTCAAGTGGCAGTGTAAATCTCGTCCACGACATATGTCCTAATGTAAGTCCTGATTCACTTA
Organism: Atrina japonica; assembly: GCA_030159075.1. Classification (NCBI taxonomy): domain Eukaryota; kingdom Metazoa; phylum Mollusca; class Bivalvia; order Pterioida; family Pinnidae; genus Atrina; species Atrina japonica. Next base: position 119,489 of record BROG01000460.1, on the reverse strand, counting down.
ACTTCGATATTTGTACATTATTCTTACCATAATCTATGATTAATTATTTGATAACCAACCAAGAGGTATAAAACATTAAAAAGTCTTGTAAAATGCTAACACATGACCGAAGTCAATAATTTATACATATAATAAAATATGCATATAATAAACATATTCAAAATAAAAGTAAATAAGTATAAGTACATTAGATAAGATAAATGACTAGGGACATACACTGGGGCACATGTACCGGCACATGTACTGGACTAAATTTACACCGTCCCTGTTGTTAATGTAACCAAAGGCCGTATGGTCAAAACAAGCCAACAGAGAAAGAAGTGTTGGTCTCCTAAACATATTTCGCTCAAATAACACGTTGTTTTTGAAAGCCAAATGATTGAACATGCCCCGAAATACACTAAGGCAACAGAGACCCTGGCATTAGGGTTTATTTATAACTTTGGTATTATGTTTATAATATTTATAACCACTAGGTCGTTGCCACTGCTGGTGGACCGTTTGAGTCCCCGAGGGTATACATAAACCTAGTACCTGGTATTTCGGTACCAGTTGTTCATCTTATACTAAAGGAATATTTGGCACTGTTGACACCATTTAAATTCGAAAATTTTCTAAAGCTAAGATAGTCATTTTGAAAATTTTCTAAAGCTAAGATAGTCATTTTTTTACAGTGGTTACTCTTAGACGGATTTCGGCTATACTTTTAGATATATTATTTGGCCCTATATGACACCACTTTATCTTTAGAATATACACATACTTTTCAAATTGGAGCTCAACTGATGAAGTCTAATTGACAGAAACGATATCGTCTTGAGCATTATAACTTTGGTATTATGTTTATAATATTTATAACCACTAGGTCGTTGCCACTGCTGGTGGACCGTTTGAGTCCCCCGAGGGTATACATAAACCTAGTACCTGGTATTTCGGTACCAGTTGTTCATCTTATGCTAAATTAATATTTGGCACTGTTAACACCCTTTTAAATTCGAAAATTTTCTAAAGCTAAGATAGTCATTTTTTTACAGTGGTTACTCTTAGACGGATTTCGGCTATACTTTTAGATATATTATTTGGCCCTGTATGACACCACTTTATCTTTAGAATATACACATACTTTTCAAATTGGAGCTCAACTGATGAAGTCTAATTGACAGAAACGATATCGTCTTGAGCATTATAACTTTGGTATTATGTTTTTATAATATTTATAACCCACTAGGTCGTTGCCACTGCTGGTGGACCGTTTGAATCCCCGAGGGTATACATAAACCTAGTACCTGGTATTTCGGTACCAGTTGTTCATCTTATACTAAAGGAATATTTGGCACTGTTGACACCATTTAAATTCGAAAATTTTCTAAAGCTAAGATAGTCATTTTTTTACAGTGGTTACTCTTAGACGGATTTCGGCTATACTTTTAGATATATTATTTGGCCCTATATGACACCACTTTATCTTTAGAATATACACATACTTTTCAAATTGGAGCTCAACTGATGAAGTCTAATTGACAGAAACGATATCGTCTTGAGCATTATAACTTTGGTATTATGTTTATAATATTGATAACCACTAGGTCGTTGCCACTGCTGGTGGACCGTTTTGAGTTCGCGACGGCATATATACACCCAGTACCTGGTATTTCGGTACCAGTTGTTCATCTTATACTAAAGGAATATTTGGCACTGTTGACACCATTTAAATTCGAAAATTTTCTAAAGCTAAGATAGTCATTTTTTTTTACAGTGGTTACTCTTAGACGGATTTCGGCTATACTTTTAGATATATTATTTGGCCCTGTATGACACCACTTTATCTTTAGAATATACACATACTTTTCAAATTGGAGCTCAACTGATGAAGTCTAATTGACAGAAACGATATCGTCTTGAGCATTATAACTTTGGTATTATGTTTATAATATTTATAACCACTAGGTCGTTGCCACTGCTGGTGGACCGTTTGAGTCCCCGAGGGTATACATAAACCTAGTACCTGGTATTTCGGTACCAGTTGTTCATCTTATACTAAAGGAATATTTGGCACTGTTGACACCATTTAAATTCGAAAATTTTCTAAAGCTAAGATAGTCACTTTTTTTTACAGTGGTTACTCTTAGACGGATTTCGGCTATACTTTTAGATATATTATTTGGCCCTGTATGACACCACTTTATCTTTAGAATATACACAAACTTTTCAAATTGGAGCTCAACTGATGAAGTCTAATTGACAGAAACGATATCGTCTTGAGCATTATAACTTTGGTATTATGTTTATAATATTTATACCGAGGCATATATAGGAAGGCTGCCATTTCCGTTGTTAAGACTACAGACTGTACTTAAGTATTTCATCACTTGAGAAAGAAATTTGTCCGAGATTTTTTATGGTCCACAACTTTACTGAAGTTGAGAAAAATTGCAAGATTTGAGTAAAGTCTTGAAGTTGAGTAAAAAATTGTCTGAGAATATCAAGTCTTCGTCTTTTACTCACAACAGTACATGTAGTTATATTTGTTTAAAAAAAAACCCAAATGGGTTTGTTTTATATTCAAATATCAAAGTGCAAGTTCCTTAAACAGCAATTATTTTTCGTCGTCAATGCATATTTGTAGCCATATTTATTGAACATCTTAGTCTGCGAAATGTTTACTAGTACAGTACCGTAGTTCTTCATCGTCAATGCATATATGTAGCCATATTTATTGAACATCTTAGTCGGCGAAATGTTTACTAGTACAGTACCGTAGTTCTTCGTCATCAATGTTCAATAATAATGACTAAAACGTCCAGGGAAAAGGAAAATAAGACGACAGTATACTAAAATAAATAAGTTTCAAAGGTTTATTTTTAAACCAACTATTTGTAAGATAGCGTACTAATGGAGTATAGTCTAATTCATAGAATCTGGCGGGGTCTCGTGAACCCTTTCTTGATCTGGACGACATTTTAGGTAATAAAGCTTAAAATCAAAATTACAGTGACTACAGTAATCTTTCCTACTTGTCAACATACATAAGAGAGTATTCAGGGAGGAATAAAACGTTTTTCCTGTGCAGCTTGTCATGACCGAAAAGTGAGTAATTTTATCTGTATGAGTAATCCGCCCCGCCATATATGTGATTCAAGGACCAATACTGGCAGTTCACCATAATAACCATGCGTCATCGTCAATGTAACAATGATTATTGAACGTTCTTTCCTTTTTTCAGAATTTTAAACAATACATATAAGTAAAGCATATGATATACATGTATATATATAATTCATTTACTATTTAAAAAAATCATGCCGATGCTCAGTTGCAATAATGGCTAAACTCCAATATATTGTTTATGTAAAAAGAGAAGATAAGTAAACAGGAAAAGGGGAGTGGGAATATTTTTTACAAATGTTCTGCTTATATGGAAACATATTAAATTTACATTATCGTTGTAAAATGAATATAACAGAAAAATGGGTTAAACTCAGTTACTTGGGTGCAGTCTAGAGGGAAGGTGTGTATAGGGTAATGTATAAAAAATATATAGTAAATTATTAACCTCTGTACATTCCCACATAATGTGCACTATTGTTTCTTCTTCATTTCCTGATTACTGAAGTTAGTCTGCAGAACGTTTGCTATTACAGTAGTTAAGTCCATGGTTTCCTGTTTTTTTTTTTAAAGTTTATGTCTGATAAATATTTACCTGGAGTTCTATATTTCTCTGGATTTCTTCTGGACGTAACTGGTTCTTTTTGAGCCTATTGTTCTCAACCCTCCGTACCAACTCAATCTGTTTTTTTCTATATTCTTCTATTTTTTGTTTGAAATGTTCCTGATCTTTTAACTCGTTTGCGGTTATATGTTCTTTAAATTGTTTATCCAGATCCCCAAGAAGCTAAAGATTAAGAAACAACATTTAAGCCATGTGGTCAATAAATTACATGAATTGTACGATGGCATAAAGCTGCCATCGATGTATTGAGATAATTTGATTAATTATGTCGACATGATGTGATAATCAATTGCGTTATATTGACAAAACGACTTAATTTTGACGACATATTCACAAAAATTATGTCGACATAACCTCATATTTTTCTCAACATGTCAACATATTGATATGGATTATATCAACAAAATGTGACAATTAATATCAATCTGTCGACATTATCATCAATTCTGGAATCCTGATAAAAGACTTCTCAGAGTTTTTAAATCAGACCTATCGAAATTTACAATACCCATCCCCTCCGCTAACTAGAAATCCTGGATCCAACCAGGCTTCATACATAGAAATACAATAATGATTATAACTTTTTTGCTTATGTATTGGTTTGGTCAAGCAAATCGAACATTAATAAATCGGAAATATGTTTTCAAAAATATTTATTTATTCTCAACTAAATGTATCTATGACATAAATCGTCAAAGATTTTAATAGATTTTAATACCAGGTTTCGTGATTTCAATTATTTCATTTTTTAACCAAAATTTAAAGTTGATCTGTTAGTCTTTGGCCCATTTTTCCAGGAGCGAAAGTTGGGCCCGGGACCATTCTTCCGGGGGAATTATGTGCGGGGGAAGTCTATGCTACAATACTGAGGAAGTAAATAAGTTCGGAAACTTGTTCTTGATCCGTCTGCTACTGTCAGCCACTTTTAAACTTTAAAATTGGCGTAAAACAACATTCAAAATTCTCAGCATGCATTAATATGAAAATTTATTTGTAAACCAAATTTGCACTGGATTAAACTGGATACCAGTTTTCCTTGTGTTAATATCAGTTAAAGGTATTAAAATTTAATCATCCATGATATCCAATTCTGTACACAGAATAAACACAACATTTTCACGCATATTGCCCCCTCCCCCTAAAACAATTGTGGGGAGCAAACCCAGCTAGATCAGGGGGGAAATAAACGATAATTTTGTGTCTGGAAACTAAAAAATTCCTCATCGGTCTTTCGAATTAATCAATCAACTAAATATTTTTAATGATAAAGAGGTCATAATTCAATGTCTGGAAGTAAAGTAACTTTTTCATTCAATGTGATTTTCTAGCAGATTACTAGGCGTATTTTCGCATCTGGGTGCAGAAAAATGTTCCTACGTGCTTCCAAATTTAAAGAAATATTGTTTTTATTTAATGCACAACCCTCTAATGAAATATTGTCTCACAATTAATCCAACACTTAAAATTACGCGAAGTAACCAGTGAGAGCGTGCCCCTTAAAATAAAATAAAATAGAATAATTAATTTATAAATCTAAAAAATTAAAAAACATTCCTCAAAATTCCGATCTGCAAATACATGTTCAAACTTTGAAACCTCAGTCTGCTTTTGATGATGTATGCATTGCATCACAAAAAGGCCTAATTTTATGTCACCAGCCTTAAAACACCAATTAACATTTTTATTTTTATAGATCCACCACTGTTGCATGTATTAGTTGCAGTTACAAAATATGAAAACAAATTTTTTTACTGCAAAATCATTAAAAAAAAAAAAAAAAAAAGAAGAAAGAAAAATAGCCCCTCCCCACTTTCGAATTGCTTCCAACGCCACGGTTCTGTGATAATTTATCGCAACATGTAATCATTATATATTGATATATGTCATCTTGTCGACATAATGTGATAATTATCAAAACTTGTCAATATGTGATCGTTTTACTGTGCAAAATATAGTGTCATAAAAAACACTTTTTGTCGATATGTTGATATAATTTGGTCACATTATGTCAATATAATCAATATCAATATGTTGACATGTTGAGAAAAATATGAGGTTATGTCGACATAATTTATGTGAATATGTCGTCAAAATGAACACAATTAATTATCACATCATGTCGACATAATTAATCAGATCATCTCAACATGCCGATGGCAGCTTTATGCCATCGTAGAATTATAATTAAATAACATTGAATTCAAACAGTAGTTTGAACATTCATCAAAATTATAGTATTCTCAAACAGCAACAATAACAATAACAGCGACAACGACGACAATAACGACAACAAAAATAATAATGACAACGAGGACAACAACGACATCATTAACGACAACAACAACTACGACGACGGCAACAACAACATCAATAACGACAACAACAACAACAACAATAACTACGACGACGACAGCAACAGCAAAGTAAAAACAATAATAACTGCGACGACGACATCAACAACAACAATAACGACAACAAAAACGACAACAACAATATACGACGACAACGGCAACAACAATAACGACAACAACAAAAATAATGACGGCAACAACAACAATAACGACAACAACAATAACTACGACGACGACAGCAACAGCAACAATAATGACAACAACAATAACTGCAACGACATCAACATGAACAATAACGACAACAAAAACGACAACAACAACAACAATGTACGACGACAACGGCAACAACAACAATAACGACAACAACAAAATAATGACAACAATAACTATGACGACGACGGCAACAACAACAATGACGACAACAACAGCAATAACTACTACGACGACAACAACAAAGACAATAACAAAAAGAACAACAATAACTTCAACAAGAAAAACGACAACAACAATAATAACTACGACGACGACGGCAAGAAAAAAAATAATGACAACAACAATAACGAGAACAAAAATAACAACAACAATAATAACGACAACAACAACAACAATAACGAAAACAACAATAACGAAAACAACAATAACTACGACGACGACGGTAACAACAATAACTACGACGACGACGGCAACAATAAAAATAGCAACAATAATAACGACAACAACAACAATAACTACGACGACAACGGCAACAACAACAATAATAACAACAACAACAATAACTACGACGACAACGGCAACAACAACAATAACAACAATAATAACGACAACAATAATTAAGACAAAAACAACAATGACTAAGACGACAACGGCAACAACAACAACAATAACGACAACAACAACAATAACTTCGACGACAACAACAACAATAACAACAATAATAACGACAACAACAACAATAACTACGACGATGACGGCAACAACAACAATAACGACAACAACAATAACGACAACAATAGCAATAACTGCTACAACGACAACAACAAAGACAACAACAACAATAACAACAATAACGACAACAAGAAAAACAACAACAACAACAATAACTACGATGACGATGGCAATAACAAAAATAACGACAATAACAACAATAGCGACAACAAAAATTACAACAATAATGAAAACAACAATAACTACGACGACGACAACAACAATAACTACGACGACGACAACAACAATAACTACGACGACGACGGCAACAACAACAATGACGTCAACAAAAACAATAGCGACAACAGGAACAATAACTACAACGACGATGGTAACAATAACGACAACAACAACAATAACTACGACGATGACGGCAGCAAGAACAATAATGACAGCAATAACAATAACTACGAGGACAACGGCAACAACAACAACAACAACAATAACTACGACGACAACGGCAACAACAACAATAACTACGATGATGACAGCAACAAAACCCAATAACGACAACACAATAACTACGACGACGATGGGAACAACAACAATAACAACAACAACAATGACGACAACAACAGCAATTACGACAACAACAACAATAACGACAACAGGAACAATAATTACGACGACGAGGGCAACAATAACTACGGTGACAACGGCAACAACAACAATAACGACAGCAGCAACAATAACTACGACGACGACGGCAGCAAAAAATAACGACAACAACAACAATAACCACGATGACGACGGCAACAACAACAACAACAACAATAACGACAACAGCAAAAAATAAGCCGAGAATCTATAATCCAGCATCAGGCACTTTCAATGATTTATTCATTTCAGAGAACTGTATCTAACAGAGTTACCTGTTGTAAGTTTTCTTTATTTTCTTTTGTTAATGTTTCCTGAAACAAAGATAATAAAGTCAATTTGATCAAAATCCTCAGGCTATTCAATGAAACTGAAAACTGATAAAATTGTATAAACATTAAGTTTCTTTGACAGCTTACGATGCACGATATTACACTATCTTAGAATATATATGTTATACGATACCTCATACGTGAAACGATACGCCAGTTACAAGGTACCAAATATAGAAGAACTGATACTTATAAAGGATACCTTTAAAACATAGATATTACGAGTATATCAAGTTCCATTTGAAGGCATTAAAATTTTATAGGTTACGATGATAACATGATAAAGCTGTTAAAATACCTTAAGATCTTCAATTTGCTTTCGTATATTTTCGAGTTGTTCTTTTCTCTCCGTTTCCATTCTTTTTATCATATCATTTTGGTCTTGTATATACATTTCTACAGCCGCAATCCTTCTGTTTTGCATAGATCCTTGGCTACTGTCAATAGGATTTGTCGTATCCGAGGTGTTTATCTCACCGTTTTTAAACTCCTCAATACACCGGTTATTATTCTTTTTCAGCAGCTGGTTTTGTAAAATAAAAATTCTAGTCTTATTGTCCTGACTTGGAATATTAAAAAAGTAAACATGAAATAACAAACGATCACTTTTCATAGGTACATTTAAATGACAAAAATATGTCAATTAATTTCATTTTCTCATAGCTCTCTGTGTTAAATGAACTTTTTTTTCAGAAATTGTCAATTCATGCTACATTTTCATATGTTTAGAGGAAGTATATTTATTTTCATCTGTTTTTTTGTTTAAATTTCTTTGAAAGTTTATTTCTTTGAAGCAACTATTTTTCTTTGTAATAAGCATTTCAAAGCAGGGACGAAGACGGAAATGACGTTACAAATTTTGCGTGTCATGTGTCACAAATGTACTTGTTTTTCTCACAAAAAGAAATGGTCACATTCCAAACCAATTTTGAAAGATAGTCCATAGAATTCCATATAGATATGCAAACATTTACAAGATTTTATTGAACATATGAGTAAGGGCAATTATTTAAAAATTATTTAACGTCAAAAGCTATGGGGAAATGACATTAGTTGACATACTTTTGGCACGCGAGGGTACGTGACCAATGTTTAAAAAGAATCTGTGTTATATTTTCCAAAGTAACAATTCCCCAGAATTAGACATCTATCAGTATATATCTCACTTGCTGTAAAGTATAAAACTATTGTTGCACATGATAATTTGATTGGAAGTGTAAGTTTTAAACAAATTTGTTTACTTCTTGATCCCGAACTTCTTTGGAATTTCCAAGAAACGTATTTGTCTGCTAAGTTTTGCCTTTCGCTTTTGCCTAACGGATTTTATTTTATGAACAGTTTGGTATTCATATTTTTCTTTTTTTTTGTCACAGTGTATACAAAGATTAAGTATCAATAAAGAGTTTAGCTCAGGAATACGATAACGATTGCTACAATAATATAGCGCAAAACGATCAGATGTTTATAAACTTTAGTGTTGGAAAATATAAAATTTACCTAGGGTTAGTTCACGGGGATCCGGCTTGGCTCAGTAGCGCTCGACTCTTGATCGTGAGGTCGTTAGTTTGAGTCCAGCCGGCAGCAGATTGGTTTCTTGTTTTTCGGATGAGACAGTAAAACTGAGGTCCCGTATCACAGCAGCACGTTAAAGAACCATCACTGCTTAATGGCAGTAAGGCCAGACTTTGAAGCCCTTCACGGACATTGGTGACGTCCCCATATGAGTGAAAGATTCTTGAGTGGGACGTTAAACAACAATACAACCAGCCAAACATGTTTACGGGACTTATAATATGTTGTTGATGAAAATATAAAAAAAACTTGAAAAACAAAAAGAAAATATTTCTAGAAAACCTTTTGATGTTTTAAACAGTAATGAAACTGCTGAGAAATTATTTGAAAACATAACAAAAATTGAAGTGGAGGTCGTAATGATAGGACCAAGATATAGGTTAAATGAAAATGTGAAAAATCAACTAAATATTTGACACTAATCTTGAAAAAAAGGAAATTACATAATTCAAGCATTAACGAGATTCATGTAAAACTAATCACATCAACAACTTTACTAAGGCAAATTATTCATTTTGCATAATGAATGAAAATAGCAACAAAATGCACAAGATATCCTCTCTACAAATAAATTCCTGGACATTTTTATACTTTTTAGGTCACCTGGGCTGTTGTTTGTTGTTGTCCGGCATGCGTAAACTTTTCACATTTTCGACTGTTGGAGAACCACTGGATGGATTTCAACCGATCTTGACAGAAAAGATCCAGATGGCAAGCCACATAAAGTTTGCGAATGAAAAGGGGATAGGACCCATAAATGGTAAAAAAGGACCAAAACATGGTACAGTAAAACTAGCCTATAACGAATTTCAAGGGACCTTATTGTTCAATTTGTTTTAAGGACAGTTTGTTATACAGTTAAAGATTTAGTTAAGAAAAAAAAGTGCTCAAATCTAGGCAAAATTGGAATTTCCCGGGAAGTAAAAAGAAAACAGAAATATTGTTGTAAATTTTTATTTAAAAAACTTATTAATATTTGCTTGACAAAAAGTTAAAAATTAACTTTCGTTGAAATGGTATTGATCACTTCATTTTGATTCTATAAAAAGATATTGTTGAAGGCGTCACGGGACATAGATATTGGTTCGTAAAAAGCAAAAATTCGTTATATAAAATTCGTTGTAAAATTGTTGTTGCACGATTGCTAAGTCAATACGAACGAAAATGAAATCTGTCCATAAACGAGCCACTAGGGGACGCTTTAGTAACATAGGATGCATTTGTATTACAAATTGTTTAATAACTCAAAACTGATCGACTTTTTGTAGACAAATATATATATAAGAAAGTTGTTGGGAATTATCTAAGGATCATTTTGAAAATAAAATCAAGGTCATCGAGTCAAAGATTAAGGTCACAGACACCTAAGTAAATTGAATATATGATTTTTTTGGGTTAAATTTTGGACATTTTTTGACTTCTTCTCTAGAACTAATGGGCCAATTTGAACCAAAATCGACAGGAAGCATAACTATTTTGACATTATCTTGAAAAGTAAAATAGATAGAGTAAAAGTGAAAAAGTAAAAATGTTCAGCACGCAAAGATATACAAAAAGGTCAATAGGGCCTAAATTGTCAGGTAGCCCCTAATGGGAGTTATTTCCCCTTTTAAATGGGTTATTCATGTTTAGGGCCATTTTGTCCTATTATCTTGTTAAGTATAATAGATACACAGAAAGTGAAAGAAGCAAAAATCTTCAGCACACAAAGATCTACAAAAAGTCAAAAGGGCCAAAATTGTCAGATTGACCCTTATTGGAGTTATTTCCCCTTTTATAAGGATTATTCATGTTTTAGGCAGTTTTGTCCAATTATCTTGAGAAGTATAATAGATAGAGAGAAATTGAAAGAAGCAAACATGTTCAGCACACAAAGATCTACAAAAAGGTCAATAGGGTCAAAATTGCTGGGTAGACCCTTATGGAAATTATTTCCCGCTTTTAGTAAATTTCTCATGTTTTGGACAGTTTTGTCCTATTATCTTGAAAAGTAAAATAGATAAAAAAATGATCCACTAGGGGGCGCTTGAATAATGTAGAGTCCAGTTGTATACAAATGGCTTAATAACTAAAAACTGATTGACTTTTTGTATACAAAGATATATGAGAAAGTTATTAGGAATTATCTAAGGATCATTTGAAAAAAATTCAAGGTCATGGGGTCAAAGGTCATGGTCATAGACACCTAAGTAAACAGAAAATATAAGTTTTTTTGTAAAATTTTAGACATTTTCGACTTCTTCTCGGGAACCAGTGGGCTAATTTTAACCAAACTTGACAAAATTTTTCTTAGGTGACCGTTAAGGACCATTGGACTTCTTGTTAAAGGATGTTATTTTTTTTAATTTACTTGTACAATAGCGAATTAACTCTGGCACAATCAAAACATTATGCTATTTGGGACCAATTGTATATTTAAAAAATAATAACGATGTATCAATTCCCTGTGCTTTTTTGCTAACAAGTACTGATTTGGTGCTCAAATCATTTTGCGAATGAATCATAGCTATTTTGTATCACATACCTCTTTTGTTTCGTTCATGAATTCTTCCGTTGGAGTGAGAAATGGTAAATGGGATGTTTCAACATAATTCTAAAATGAAAAAAAACACATAAGGAAAAATATATAAAGTTATTATAAAGATCTGTTTTGTCTTTGGAATGCGCAACTAGGTCACTGCCACTACTTGTGGACCGTTTGAGTCCCCGAGGGTATACATAAACCTAGTACGTGGCATTTTGATAGTAGCTGAAAATCTTATACTAAAGTAATATTTGAACTGATTACAGCATTTAAATTCTAAATTCTTCAAAAACTAAGGTAGTCATCTTTTTACAGTGTTTACTCTTAGACGGACTTGGCTATGCATTTAGATTTATTATTAGACCTTTTATGATACCACTTTCCCTTTAGAATATCTATTTTAAATTGGAGCTTAACTGATCGTCTTGAGCTTTATAACTTTGATATTATGTTTATAATATTTAGAATTATGAATAAATAAATTGTGTACGGGTATGTAGAAACCATTGCATGATTATATAGATACAAAATTATATGTATACCTCTTCATAAACGTTTAGGTGACGTCGCTGTTTTTCCTGTCGTTTGGCATCATTGTCTTCCATTATCTGTAGTTGGTTTTTCATATGGTCGTTCAATATATCGCGTAAATGTTCCTCATCTAAAGGTAGACTTGCATCCTCCAAAATAACATCTTTGACGCAAACAAATTTCTGTATATATATATATATATATATATATATATATATATATATATATATATATATATATATATATATATATATATATATATAGAGAGAGAGAGAGAGAGAGAGAGAGAGAGAGAGAGAGAGAGAGAGATCATGCTTCTTTTTGTAAATGTAGGACATATGAAATCTGCTCTGACTAGATCGCGTTAATTGGATCTTTTGTTATGTTATGTTATTCTTATCGTTTTGTTTTCATACAATTTAATTGTTGACAAATTATATACCCAGCTTTAGTCCTAACAAAACAATTGCTGTGATATTGCTACCCTCCTCCTGTATAATAGCTTTTGCCTTAATCAAGTCTTTGGATAACAATAACCACATATTTCCCCGCGTTTTTACATGGTTGAATTACGTATAATTTACAGTTATATGATAAAATCATGTAGTTTCGAACTGGAGGCTGAGCTGTATATATAATATATATATATATATATATATATATATATATATATATATATATATATATATATATATATATATATATATATATATATATATATATATAGTTCGATTTATTACAAATATAAAAATCTAAAACTCTAATGGAACATTAAGCCAAAGAACCACTCCGTCATAGATGAGTGCTAAATTACGCTTGTACATGTAGACTTGTGTGCCTATGTGACACAAATGACTGATTTTTGGTCTTTATAGTTTAAAGCTGACGAAGTACGATTTAAAATAAACGTGGTTTATAATTGCAAATACATGTATTAAGGATTACTTGTATAACTGACAGGAGAAACAGGATATAAGCAAAAACTGATAATTACCGCAGGAAGATTATCTGCTTGCTCATTGGTGAACTCGAAGTCCTCTTCGTCTGCCCCTACCTACGTAGAATTTTGAAAAAAAAAACTGACTGTACCTTTATTAAACCTAGAGAATGCATGGTGTTATATTGAGATGTTGGGCGGTGAAATAAGATAAATGCCGAACTACATGTGGTGTTAGATGAATTATATACCGACCATTCTAGAACAACGATCGGAATGATGACGATGATGACAACTTTGCTGAAAGATGTTAGAGAGGGGCATTCTTCACCATGTTTTGACTGAATTATTTCTTTTTTCAGTATTTTTGTAAAGATTTGAATATTAATAATAAAAACATTTGTTACTCGAAAATATCAATATCAAAATACTACAAGTATTCATGAGAAATGATTTTGTACCACTACCGCTAGCTTAAATAAGTCAATATTGTTGGTGTGATAAATGAATTCACTAACATGTAAATAGAAAAATCACAGATACCAAAGTATTAATAATATTCAGGATGTCCATGATACAGATACAAATCTGGTGAATATTGGACAAACACGGACCTCTGGAAATCAAGAGGTGGGAGCAGGTGCCACGGAGGGGGTAAGCATTCCCTGTTGATCGGTCACAACAGCTGTGAGTTCACATTCATATTTAAATGAAATAAGTGAGGAATAAATCCTTGTCATAACCGGTGCAGACGACCCAACAACCGATACCTAACAGGTAACTCAACATTTCATTTTGTGAAACAAAGTAATTGCAAAAAAGGTCAGAGTCTTTTTACACATACCATATAAATATTAATTTTGATTAATAACCGACAATAAGAATAGTAGCATGTGTTTTTTGTCATATAAAATAGCTGACATTATTTTACGGGCTCTGGGTTTGGTTCCTTCAGTTGAGCATCTCGGGATCAGCCCCCTTCTGATGGTGACTTCGTACATGATAACAGTTTAGGAAATAATTTGAGAAGTATATTCAATAAATCGGTCCTGTATTGTGTCATCCTCCAATATTACATTTAGATATATGTGGTGTTAGATATTAAAGATCATTAAAATAATTATCTACTAATGGGAATCAAGCAAAGTCTGTTCTTCAGCTAGGGGATTGTTATATTAAGTACCCAGACTTGATAAAAATAGTGATCACTTTTTGATGCCAGATGGCGTTCATTTGGATGAGTTAGGAAATGATGTGCTCCTCAACAGTTTACAAGGTTGACTGGAGTATGTTCGTTAAACGTGGGCCAGTATATATTGATAATTATTTGTAAGTGAGCAAGATTGGTCGTGGGTCAGTTGATTGGTGGCTAACCAAATTGGTGGGATGACTGCGAACTTGGTTCACCTGTTCGCAGACATGTTGCGTTTGCGCACATCCAAGTCAACCGATTCCATATGGACTGTTGTGTTAACTATTAATTTGAAACTTTTCTGTGCAACTGAACTGTGATTTGTGAACTGTGAAACTGTAACTGTAGTGAAATTAATTATTATCATAACTCATTGGGTTAATTTTACAGATTCTAATCAAGCAACCATCCGCGGTTACCAGAGGTGGTCAATTTTGTATACGTTGACTGGTATTGAGGCATTTGTGTGGGTTTACCCAGATTTGTTGTGATTGGCATCTCACATTCTGACTATGCCACGACCAATATTCGCCAAAAAAGTTTAAACCCGTTTTGCTGTTTTTTCTCTGTGTAAGTAAAATGTAAAATGACATAGTATACTGCGTGAATATGTAGGACAGTTAAGACATATGTATGATATTCAAATATTTCCACTCTTATTTAGTGTATCGGATGCATTGTAACGCTGTGAGACACTGGTAGTATGTGAATGATAACTATCACGGGAATAACACAAGTGTTCTAACATGGAACAAATAAAAATAAAACATTTTTACCTGAAGATTTCGAACATTCTCTTGAAGTCTCCGTATTTGTTCTTCTCGCTCTTCATCCTTTTCCTGTAGCAACTTTATTTGCTTTTCAAAATGTCTATTTAACATGTCAACCTCTTGCATTTTTCGTAATTCTTCTGCAAGTTTTTCAGACGCCTTTTCATTCTATTCAATAAACCAATAAAGTATCTGAAGATAATGAAGTTCAATTTCGGCTGGATATTTCTTACTTCTATGTATGTTTCTACACCTTTGAATATCTTATTTGTTTCTGGCGACACATGTTCTATCAGAAATGATATTGGTGTAATATACTTAACAGGGGACGCTGTCTCCTTCCGGACACCTGGTCCAGTCCCGTATGGGATTCACAATTATTCTTCATGTTGATACAACTAGTATATTCGATTTGTCGTGTTGTTATGGACTTAGAGTCCAAATAAAATAAAATAAATATACTGAAACAATAACCGCCTTTCGATTAATTTTGAATTCCAATATACACTTTAAAGATATCCTCCTTTACTAACATCAATATAAACTATTTTGATATGACAAGTATCGGAAAGGGCGTAAAGTCTCCATTTATTATAATCTGCTCATTAAATCATTTTCATATTGCAATTTGTTGTAATTGATATTTTATATTCATGCATTGCTGTTAATGTCGACCTTTAAACATACAAATTGTTTTATGTAAACTTCAAAAGTATAAAAAGCACAGGTTCCAAAGTATTAACCTGAGATGGTCCAAGAGACAGAATGGGAATCTATTAAAAATAGGATAAACATGGACATCGTAAGATCCAGAATTTGAATCCTGAGTGTCATGAAGGAGTAAGAATCCCTTGTCGACCAGTCACAACCGTCATGAGTCCACAATCCAATTCAAATAAAACAGGTAAGGAAACAATCCTCGTCATGATCGCTTTAGACGATGCGACCTCTATCGAACGGGTAACTCAACATTTCATCTAGAAGAAAATAGTAATTGCTAACATGGAATATTGTCAATCGTTAAAGTGAAATGCTATAAACATGACTCATTATATCCTTTTGACAACTTATCAGTTATAAGTTTGCTTCTGTATATCGTCATACGCTGAACAGGTCCTGTCATACCGGATCACAAGACTTGCTTTTAACATGATTGGTTTCTACGTTTACTTACAACTCACCTGCTCAATGGATGTTTCTGTTTTTGTCGCGTCATCGAAAATGTTTTGCAATGTCTGTAGGAAATAAATAGAAAATTTTGATTGCTACAGCTACACATATAAACAAGAACATAAAAAACAATATAGCAAGTAAACTTGTAACAATTAAAATTTTAGTTGCATGTATGGTTTTATCAAACAATGTATTTTTGTGTGATCTTCGTAATCTATGTAGTAAATCAATAATTACCATTTTTCCATCAGCTATCTTTTTCAGTTTTGTTTCCATAATGTTGTTTCTTTCGCGTCTTTCAGATTGAACGTTTTTCACGAGTTCATTTTGGCGCTTTAAGTGGTCTTGTACTTTCCTTATTATCTCATCGAGGTCAGTTTCATCTTTGATGTCTTCTATAAGCTTCACATTATTCTCTTCAATTTTCTGGAGAAATAGTAAACTGCAGCTCATGATTAATCTGTATGTTTACCTTGTATAATACTACATAATTGTGTTACGACATTAGCCAATTTCGATTAATTTAGCGATCCGGATTATACAGTGGGATGAATCTTGGGTCAATGTTGTAACGATAAGTAACAACTATATCCTTTTTGGAATTCAATTTTGAAAAATATAAATTGAAAACCCATTAAAACAAAAATATAGATTTTATTATGGGTTTGCTTTGACGGGTATCTTTTCAGCAGTGACGATTCTGATAAAAAGTCAAATTTTTCAGAAGTCAAGTATTGGTGAAAAAGAAACTCAGTCTAGTTCGAATAATCTTAGAATAAAATATCATATAGTTTTACTTATTCCTGCTTTTTAATATAATACGCCATTCGTGTTTCTCTGTATCTTTTGATAGATACAGAAATAACTCCTAGTAATTTATGGGTTGTAAAAGGGAAACTGAACAATTTATTTCGTTCCACAAAATTGATATCAGTAGGTATGTACATATATAAGGTTTTATTTATTGCTAACACCAACAATCTATCAAGTTACAACTTTTTATATTAAATCCCAAATTTAAAATTCAGTCGTGGTTATGTGCAAACTTATGTATTCCACGTCGATAATTTTGAGACTGGAAGTTTATAATTCAATTTATTTGCGTCCACGCTAAAGGGTTTTTAAAATGGAAGTACAAATCACCCCCGTTTAAACGCCCTCCATTATAACGCCAAACCAGCATAACGCCGCCATTTCTTGAAGAACTGATTTCCTCCCATGTAATTCCCTCGTTGTAACGCCAAAACCCGAATACCGCCATCCGCCGCCGATTTTCCGGTACAAATGGTCATTTATACATGTTAAATCCCTCAAACATATCGCCAGACCAGATGAAAAAGAGGTGTGAGTAAAACTGTTTGCCGACTGTAGCTTGTTTACTCCCTACTTCGACTGCAAAGAGGGTAACTCGAATATAGAGTGTCAAAAACTGGTATCCGGTTGTATGAACAAAGTGTATAATTCAGACGTGGCTTCCTTGAGAGTTGGAAAAAATCAACACGTCGTGTGTTTCTACAGTAAATATCACACGTCAAGAAATAATTATGAGTAGATGAGATATATAAACTTGAAGCCTTTGTATTACCGACCTGTCAAGTTATTTTAAACAAAAACGATGAAAGTTAACATTAGAAATGTTTCCGGGTTAATGTTAGAAACGTCTAGATTTTCCGACCGTCGAACATGTATTGCTACATATTTTGGACGGTATACTTTTGGCCATTTTAATAGGGTGGCCAAATTGTCCTAACTTAAACAATAGACAAAATATCCGAATTTATGATAGTGAGTTGTAAACAAGGTATGGTATAGGCTACAACAGGGATTAAAGACATGTCATAGTGAACCTCGATATATTGCCAAACCCGTTATACCGCCAAAATTCAGGAACAAAAAAGGTGACGGTTTATCGGGGGTGAACTGTAGTTTGAATCCCATAGCTATTATGACAAATAACTACATTTCAGTACTGTAAACACTTTGATTAAACAACAGAACGTATCTACATGGTATTTTTAAAGTTCATAACTTTTGTACTTCTTAATCAGAATGAAAACTTGTTTCATGTTGCCTTCATACGGCTTCAAAGCCGGAACGAAAGCTCACTCTCTCGTATAATTATCCTTAAATAGCTTGTATCCTGGTACTCGCGTCTTCTAAAACGGAATGAAAGCTAGCTCCATGTTATCACCAAACGTATTCTCAATTGGTGTGAGTGTTCTCACTCCCTGTAATTATCATACGTCTTCCCGGTCGGTATGTTTGCTCTCACTTCTTACTTTCATCATTATACTTTTTCTCGGTCAATATGAGTGCTCTCGCTCCCTGTTATCATCATACATGCTCTCGGTCGGTATGAGTGCTTTCGCTCCCTGCTATCATCATACATTCTCTCGGTCGGTATGAGTGCACTCGCTCCCTGCTATCATCATACATCCTCTCGGTCGGTATGAGTGCTCTCGCTCCCTGCTATCATCATACATCCTCTCGGTCGGTATGAGTGCTCTCGCTCCCTGCTATCATCATACATCCTCTCGGTCGGTATGAGTGCTCTCGCTCCCTGCTATCATCATACATCCTCTCGGTCGGTATGTGTGTTCTCGCTCCCTGCTATCATCATACATCCTCTCGGTCGGTATGTGTGTTCTTGCTCCCTGTTATCATCATACGTCTTTTTTCGGTCGGTGTATGTTATCCATAATATGTCTTCTCTGACAGAATGAAAGCTCGTTTCCTGTTATCATACTATCTCAGTCGGAAGGGGATCACACGCTGCTTCATAACAGTATAATGTATCTTGTTAGTCGGTATGTGAGCTTGCTCCCTGTGATAATCATACGTATAGTTAGTCGGTATGTGAGTAGCTCCATGTTTTCACCAAACGTCTTGTTAGTCGGTATGTGAGTAGCTCCATGTTTTCACAAAACGTCTTGTTAGTCGGTATGTGAGCATGCTCCATGTTATCACCAAACGTCTTATTCTTATTATTTTATAAGAATTGATATTTAATTATGCCAATGCGCAAGAGTGCACCTGGACGAAATGTTCAGTGTTGAACTTGATGCTTGAGACTAGTGAGTGGCATAATATTATAATTATTTTGGTTAATCGTTTGGACTGTGACAGTAATTTTTATATTGAAAAACTTATTTATATAGCGATATTTTGGAGTTCCAGGAAAAAATAATTGTTCATGTTTAGAATTGACAAGATCCGCACTGTTATATTGAAAAAAAAAAAATACAGTGAAGAAGAATTACTTGGACCATATAAAATGATATAAACATATATATATATATATATATATATATATATATATATATATATATATATATATATATATATATATATATATATATATATATATATAGTGAAACAATTTTACCGAATCGAAATCCTTTTCAATTTTTTCTTCTTGAGTTATGTCAATGAAATCAGAGTCATTAATCTCATTTTCGTCATCGCTATCTAGACCTTCTTCATTTGACTGTAACAAGATAACAAAACAACGTTTATGTCATTTAAATAGATAGACAGTTTTGGGTATCATTAAATAATTCAATAATGTCAATTTATTCATATTGCAGCCTTGTATAATAAATAGTTTATCTATATTATCATAATTATACCAACAATTCGTAGAATGACAACAGTACATTTAAAGTCTTTCAATATTTTTCGTTTTGAAATGGGTACTTGTGTATAAGTAATTTAAACCATTTTTCGACTAAGTAAGTATGTGTACTTTATTTTGATTGTATAGAGTTACTGATTTAAAAATGTTTGGTGAAGACTTTGAATAAACTAGAAACCTGAGATGAAAATGTTTTGATTGAAGAATATTGATACTTTGTATATTTACCCATAAACATCATGGTACAAAAATGCATGAATCATAGATAAAAACGTACAGAAACTTGCCAAAAATTTATATACATTATCATTTTGTACTATATATTTCATATAAAACCACATTTTTAAAACAATAATATGGAGCAATTTTTTATCGCATTTGAATAGAATTTTGACTGTTACACAGACTATGTTTCCAAGTTTCATTGTATTTGGATGTAATTTTCTATTAAATTTGTAATATCAATAAATTCACAATTTAAACAAAAAGTAAAAACTATATATCACAAATAAGGAATTTTCATAATATAAATTGACGAATCTTTTAATTTCTAATTCGGAAAGTTAAAATAAATCATACAATGAAACTGTACTCAATTCTTTGTTTAACAGTGAAAATTCTATTGAAATGCTATAAGAAATGGTTTCACAATACTTTTTATTAAAAAATATGGTAAAATATGAAATATATAGTAAAAATGATATCATCTATAAACTTTTGGCGAGTGACTGTTTATGTTTTGCTTATTAACTTCTATGTGATGATATCTGTCTGTCGGAAGCCCTGCTATTCTGACCAACTTTTACATCAGGAGTAAATTTGCATATTATATAAATTCACTCACAAATGTAAAAGAAAAATTACCCTGCGTTTATATAAAAAAGTGATTGTGGTGTCATCTGTCCTCTTGAAAAATAGATTAGTGCGTGAACATGATAGCTATAATCTGGCTTCTTCAAATGTAAGATGAAATCGCATGGTGCATAGCCAGGTATGCTTCTCACCTGTAGACCCGACTGTCACTTTCAAATTACAAACGTCAGCTTCTTATGCGTACATGTGCTATATTTGCTTTGCTTTCAAATCTGCACATGAGTAAATTTACTCTTGTATAACCTCAGAGGTCAGTGCAAATTTGCCCTACATGTAAATTTACTTATGTGAGTCAAAATGCGCTTATTTGCCACATTTGTAGGTATTTTTACTCATTTGTGCAAATCTTGCCACATCAATAGATACTAAAGTTTAAGATATAGTCCCGGTCTAGAGTCACGTATTTCCGGAAATGGAAATCGATGTATATTTTATAGAATTAATGTATATCATTGTTCCTTTTACTATACAATATTTGAAAATAAATATGTTTAGTTAAACATAGTCATCAAAAGTGATTTGTTATTGTTTGCGTTCACAATTAACTGATTGTGTGTATTCTACTCCGTCCCATTTTCTTACTCTAAAAGTATCGAACAAAACGTAGTGCAATAATTGTTTTATTACATTTCAATGTAACACACCATGGACCATTGAATGGGATATGGCAAGTTTTATCAATCCCTGTGGTTTGTCTAACCTAGCTTCATATTGTTTACCGGCAGAAAAGTCGGCGCTAAATGAGATTAAGCTAAAGCAGATTTGCCACTTCACAGCAGTGCAATAAGTTTAGGTTTTAGACTGTATATATGTTTAAATATTTACGCCCAAGTTCTTGGTCCGTGACAAGAACGAGGACATAAATATTTCAGAATATACAGTCAACAACATTATAAAATAATTACACCTTGAGTGTTAATCTAGACGGCGTTAATATCAGCTATAAATTAGGTTCCTCTTATGAAGTCACACAATGATGTAACACAATTTAATACATTACGTCACACTAACCTTAAAACTAATCCCGGGCGTATATAGTAGAACATTACACTTTTGTAATCTAATGTTAAGTAAATGCAAACCGAAAGTAGAATATATGATCTATCAAAATATCTAGTTTACAGTGCAATTTCATTCTAAACTGTATGTAAGCTTGTAACAGTCTCTGGACAAATCAAAATGCAGAATAAAAACAAAAATGAAATATGATGTACGATGCTGTCCGGTGGAGTTGTAATCATTCAAAACATATAAAAATTCATTTTAAAATTTCGTTTTTAATACTAATGTAACTGCAAATAAATACCAACTAACTGTTTTCAAAGGCTGCCGCTATGTTCGGCGAAGTTGCGCAGTTTATACGATTAGGTTGTTTACAGTTTATAACAAGGTCCAATAAGTATGGAGGTCCGTTCTCATTTGCATATATATATATATCAATTGCATCATTTCACAATCACAAGAGGCTTGCAGTCAATCATCACGGCAGCTTCGTTTGGATAAATTAATCTGGTCAGACCATTTAAACTAACAAAAAGAGCATTTTAAAGCTCATTTTATGCTCTTTTGATAGTAAATATGAGGTTTCATTGGAATGGTATTTCTTATTTTAATTTTAACTACTTGTCTTCAATTACGGTTTTCTTGAGTGACTTGACCTAGTTCCCGCTGCTTGAATATATTCACACTGCAGTAGACCTTTTCAGTCAAAACATTACGTCACGAGTAATATTCAATTGTTTCGGTGAAAATGAAAAAAATCACAACCTATACTGGGTAAATGCTATTAGTACATACTAGTTTTCTTTTCTTCCAATGAATTTTCTGAAAATGACAGGATAATTTTCTGGTGCACAAGACGGAGACGTCTTCCCATAAAGCGAAAGTGAAACTTGAGCTGCGCAACTCCACCGGACGCGCAACACCGGACCCAACTGTAATACTTTGTTGCTTACGGGTGTATTCTCTAGCATTTCTTTTATATCATCTTCTCTCTTGTTGTCTTCTTTAATAATATGCCGTGTTTGTACTTTACAATAACTATGTAGCAATTTCTTTCGTTGCATTATCTTTTCCTTATTACCATCACCAAAACCATCACCATCACCATCTCCACCACCACTATCATCATCATCATCATCATCATCATCATCACCATCACCACCACCACCACCATCACCACCATCATCATCATCACCACCACCACCACCACCATCATCAACATCATCATCATCATCATCATCCCAATCATCATCACTGTCATCGTTTTCATAAAAAATAATTGGAGACTGTATCATCCGTATCTGTAAATCATTTTCTTTCGACTTAAGATCCTGTTAAAAAAGTAAATGGTATCTGTTATATCAGTGTGTATTTTTTTTACTTTCAATTCCAATGATAATGACATGTTTGTTTTTTGTTATTATATATTTGTTTGTTTGTTCGATTGTTGTTTCGAATCTCCGATAAAACGCGACTTTCACTTCTTATACCGAGCTCTTGGCGAATACAGTCGTTACCATTTTAAAGTTTTGATATGCCCTTGTACCGGGAATTAAACATGGGAAATTCAGCTTGCTAGGCGAATACTCTGCCACTTGACCACGACAAGTAGCATTATGTAGTTTACATTTATAGAGGGGACACCAGAATTGCCATTATCTTTATCTTTTATTCAAACTGGATGTCCAAGTAGCGCTGTGATTGTCCAAGTATCGCCGTAGTAAGCTCACCTGCTTCTGATCAGTGCAACCTGAGATTGATCCTTGAATAGGACACGAAAGTATGTTAGATGGTATGGCGGTCGCCAGCTTGGACATGTGTGATTTTGCCGGGCACTCTGGTTTCCTCCCACATGGAGAATACCCTCACGCCAACATCAGAGCCAACAAGAGACATAAATACAAATGGTAATTAATTTTCTTGCTAATTCTTGTAAATTAAGTAAAGTTTATTTTAGTTGCCATTCATTTTGACCTGTTCTATTGACTGACGTGTGAGGTCTCAACGTGGCATATATGTCATACCACGGTATCTAAGTTTTAATTCTTAGTCTATCTTATAACAACAGCTTGGCAAAGGAACAATAGAACAATCCATACTATTTTAAGAATTATCCTGGAGTCAGAGTCGATTCCGGAACCTCAAGCATGCAGGTCGAACGCTCTATGACTAGATCATCGGGAATGATTAAAACTTTAACAGTCTATTGAATCTATATTTCAGCAGCATATCAGATTTCATAAAAAATATAGAATCTAATAAATCTTGATAACAATTTCATAATAGACAATATTGTCACAGAATACCTGATTTACGCCTCTGATATATTCATCAGTTGTTCTTAAAGTTGGTCTCATTGATTCTTCTGCAGCTTGTATCTGTAAAAGTTTGTAAATATGAATTGAAAATGATAAAAATAATAATCTTTTTATAATCTTATAAGTACCCTTAAACGATTAAATTATTCTGGATTTAGTCAATAGCACGAGAGAGAGAGAGAGAGAGAGAGAGAGAGAGAGAGAGAGAGAGAGAGAGAGAGAGAGAGAGAGAGAGAGAGAGAGAGAGAGAGAGAGAGAGAGAGAGAGGCAATGTCTCTTCCTCCATCACTAGGAAAATTAAGTGAATTGATACCTTCCTGAACTAAGCTAGATTATATTTAAATTTTAATCACAAAAAGGATAAAAGATTATACAGTAGATAAAGGAATAGATGAATAAATGTCATAATATGACTAAGTCAGACAAACAAGATAGTTTGAATTAAGAAATGATTAGAAACAGTTTGAGTGATAGAAAACAAAGATATACATAAATGGATATACTTATAAAAGGATAAACAGATATACAAACAGACAAATAGACAAACAATAGATAGAGAGATATACAAATAGACAAAATAAGTAAACAGATAGACTTATTAATATTCTTTTGATTATGTTGTGGGTCTAACAAAATAAATGGCACATATTTACAAACACAGCGTGTCTTAGTAAGATAATGAGATGGGTGACAGGCCACTTGTTGACACAAGATGTATAACAGTTACAGGAACACGTGGAATCAGAGTAAGGCAAAATGTTTCACCTGCACATCCAGTTTTTTTGTAAATAAAAACCAAATAAAATAAAAACAAGACTTTTTATCATTGTAGATACAAACGTTCGTATAAATTGAAATACTTCACTTTTGGTGACGTATATATGTGTGATCTGTCACGAGTTTCCATTCATATCACATTTATGATTCGAGTTTCTGAATTTTCCAATTTGGGAGCCTCTGGTGAGCAAATCGGAAAATTCATAACGAGTATCACAAATGTGATATAAATGGAAACTCGTGACAGATTCTTTTTATCATATAATCAAACATATGCAATATAAAATGGTATTTGGTGATGACTAGAGATGAGAATATATATTCTCCTTTTTGTCGAGTTGACGAAAGTGTTCCAATTAGGTAAAATACTTGCGCAGAAATAAGTGCACAAAACATATTGTAAATATTTCTTATATTTAAAAACACACACAAACATTTAGCTTACTCTAAATTATCATTTACGTCTAAGCATACTTTATGAGATGTTGAAATTAGCAAACTTAAATACAACAAAATTTTAAAATCATTTACACATCATATTTTATTCGATTGTCCCCATTCAAGTTCAAGTGACGCCACAAACACCAAGTGACGTCTTCGCCAACCATCAAATGAATGAAGTGACGTCATCGACAACCTTCAGATGAATGAAATCTGCGTTCGTAGTGAATAAAAGTAGTTCAGTTTGCTGCACGTTAGCCAATCAAATCACCGTTAGGCTTTATTATACGTGTTACATATAAGATATAACACACATACATATATATATATATTTGTGTGTGTGTGTGTGTGTGTGTGTGTGTGTGTGTGTGTGTGTGTGTGTGTGTGTGTGTGTGTGTGTGTGTGTGGTGTTTATTTAATGGATATAGAACTTAGACCATAGCGATAAACACAATACAAATAGACTGTATCAGAGTTCGATGTGATTATAAATGATTAATTGATGCAGGTTTTTGTTTACAAGAGAAATGTTAATATACCCGTTCCATCAGTTCATTCTTCATTTCATTATATTTATCGGTTAGTGTGTTCTGGACATATTCCAACTTTGTATTTCTGTCATTTAGGCTCTTTTGGACTTCCTCTAGCTGACTCTCGAACACTTTCCATAGCAGATACAATTCTTCAGATACAACACAGTTCTCTTTTAAGGCTCTTAGCTCCGTCTTCATTATATCACGAATGTCGTCAAGCTTTTTACAAAGACACATAACATATGATACAAAGAATTACATTATACTTTATTTACATTTCCCGCAGAGTGTTAATATAGACGGCGTTGGTATCAGCTATACATGAAATTGCTCATATGACGTCACACTATGATTTAAAGTCAGTCACATAATGACGTCACACCAAGATATTTTATTTAGAAAACTCTAGACCTATAATCACTGTTCTACATTGAACTTCGCTATTCCATCATGATAAGAGATACAAATAAATATTTATGGCGCCCTACCGGATACCATTATATATATATATATATATATATATATATATATATATATATATATATATATATATATATATATATATATATATATATATATATACATAAATATTGTCCTTCGGATGAGACAGTAAAACCCGAGGTGGCACGTTAAAGAACCCTCACTGCTCAATGGCCCTAAGTGCCAAGCATAGGTCAAAATTTGAAGCCCTTCACCGGCATTTGGTGACGTCTCCATATGAGTGAAATATTCTTGAGTGGGACATTTAACAACAATTATCTCTTGAATGCCAACTGAAAGCAGTTCAGTACTTATATTTACTTATGTTTTCCGATTTTTCAGGTTTTTAGAATTTGAATTCAAATTTCCATAAATAATACGCAACCATTCTTGTATGCATCATTCCTGGAACAGCCGATGGCAGTTATGAGATGATAAACTATCAATAATAAATAGTTTTATTGTGTCAGTGCCAACAAATATATTGATATTAAATACTCTTTGACAAGCGTTCATTCAGTAAGTGAACTCGATGTCAACATTTTGTATTCAAGAACCTCTTTTTGCTAATCACTTGTTAAACGAAGGTATATCGACTTAATATCATTAAAAAACTGATATAAATAGTATGGTAATTCGTGTATAGGCTTATAATGTTTTTATATAAATCAACAAGGTGTCCCGAACTCAGAATCATTTTTTATTCTCCTTTTATATTTATATTTAATAGAAATATTTCATGACGGAAAGCATATTAAATAGAAATTTTTACACCTTTGTGAAAGAACAATGTTAGCTGATGAAAACATTCTTAAAGTGTACCCCAAACGCTATATACAACTTTTCAAAAACTGTTAGTTTATGATGCAAAAATGCATTTGTCGAAAATTTGAAGTCAATCCTATGTCTCGTTCCCGAGATATTTAGCAAAAAGTAACTGGATCCCGTTTTCACACCTTTAAGAATTTCGCGAATGGCTTTAGGTCTGCTACGTCATCAAAGGAAGAGGTCAGGCACTATAGGGTGTGAAAGCCATTAGCCTACAGTATAACGAGTATAGCGAGATAACATATCGGCGGATTATTTAAAACAGTCTTGGTTAATCGGTGCGTTGTAGCGAGGTACGGAAATACATCTAAACAGGTCTAGCTATTCACATATTTCCAAAAGATAAAAGATAATTTTAAGACAGTTGAGGACTAGATTCGTAACATTATTACGTGATGATTTTCAAATCTGTCCGGTTCTAGATGTAGCTTATGAAGGGACATATTTAAATACCTAACAGTGAATTATTGCATTTCCTAACGCATTGTTTTAAAACAAGAGGCACAAGGAGCCTTAAGTCGCTCACCTGGCAAATTGGTCAACATTTCAGAAAAACATAAAAGATGTGTAAAAGATAAAATAGCTAATAAACATGAAAAACAGTAGGCTCATTGGGGGCCTTAATAATCACCTGAGTGAAATGTATTTTATTGACAATATACTGAAAAGCAACCAAAAGCTTGAAAAAACAATTGAATTAACTTGCATAAGTGTAGACTTGCCTTGCTGATATTTTTATAGATCTTTCAAGAAAATTTGCAACAACAGTAGAAAACATGCGAAATCCATTTAAAGGGGTGGGGGACTAACTTTCACAAGGATCACCCTCACAAAGGTTAACCTGACAATTTAATTCCTGTTACATTTTCGTAGATCTTTACATACTGAACATTTTTGCTTCTGTCTCTTTCTCTCTATCTATTATACTTACCAAGACAATAGGACAAGACTGTCAAAAAATGAAAAATCCACTTAAAGGGGAAATAACTCCCATGGGGTTCGACCTGACAATTTCGGCCATATTGACTTTTTTGTAGATCTTTGCGTGTTGAACATTTTTGCTTCTTTCACTTTCTCTCTAACTATTATTCTTTTCAAGATAATGTCAAAAAACATCCAAAACATGAAAAGTCCGCTTAAAAGAGGGAAAAATTCCATAATGGCCAACCTGACAATTTCGGTCCTATTGACGTTTTGTAGATCTTTGCATGCTGAACAATTTTGCTTCTTTCACTTTCTCTCCATCTATTATGCTTTTCAAGAAAATGCAAAAAACATCAAAAAAAAAAAAAAAAAAAACATTAAAAAGCCACTTTAAAGGGGAAATAACTCCCATAATGGCCAACCTGTCAATTTCGGTCCTATTGACTTTTTGTATATCTACGCATGCTGAATATTTTTGTTTCTTTCACTTTCTCTCTATCTGTTATACTTTTCAAGATAATAGGGCAAAACTGTCAAAAACATGAAAAATCCATTTAAAGGGGAAATAACTGCCAGAAGGGTCGACCTGGCAATTTCAGCCTTATTGACATTTTTGTAGATCTTTGCATGCTGAACATTTTTGTTTCCTTTCACTTTCTCTCTATCTATTATACTTTTCAAGATAATAGGACAAAACTGTCAAAAACATGAAAAATCCATTAAAAGGGGAAATAACTCTCAAAATGGGTGACCTTACAATTTCGGCCATATTGACTCTTTTGTAGATCTTTGCATGACGAACATTTGTACTTCTTTCACTTCTGTTATACCTATTTTACTTTTGAAGATACTGTCAAAATACATCCTAAACATGAAAAATCAGATTAAAGGGGAAAAAACTCCCACAATGGGCAACCAGACAATTTCGGCCCTATTGACTATTTTGTAGATCTTTGCATGCTGAACATTTGTGCTTCTGTCACTTTCTCTCTATCTATTATACTTTTCAAGATAATGTCAAAAAACATCCAAAAACATGTAAAATTCAAAAAAGGGAAAATAACTTACATAAGGGTCGACGCGACAATTTCCACCAAAATGAAATATTTGCAGATTTTTCCAAGCTGCTCATTTTATAATAACGGTTTTTTCTCTAGTTAAATAATTTTGGAGTTACATGTATTAAATCATAAATATCTGCTGATGCATTCATCCTATATTTAGCCACGGCAGCCATGTTTGATCCTGGCACCTTTTCATCAGCAAACTTTATGCGGCTTTACATGATTATACTTCCTGTCAAGTTTGGTTCAAATTGGTCTAGTGGTTCTGGAGAAGTAGTGAAAAATGTTGAAAAAAAATACAAAAACATATATTTTCCATGCCTGTGACCTTCACTTTTAAACCCATGACTTTGAAATTTGTCAAAATGATCCGCAGATAATTCCCAGCAACTCATATATCTTTGTATACAAAAAGTCGATCAGTTTGGAGTTATTAAACAATTTGTAATACAAATATACCCTGTGTTACTGAAGCGCCCCTAGTGGCTCGTTTATATACAGATTTCATTTTCGTTCGCAAACTTTGTAGATATTGACTAAACAATCATGTATACAAAACTTGAAACTCATATGATCATTGGTTCATGAGAAGAAGATTTTCATTAAGTTTTGGTTCTACAGGCCCCTTTTAGGGTATCTATCTCTTTTTCATTCGCAAACTTTATGCGTCTTCACATGGGGATGATATATGCCAAGTTTTGTTAAAAGCACTTCGTGCTGCACAGAATTATTTCCATGAGCAATTGCTTTTATACCCCAATGATGTTCAGAAAATGAAAAACAATCCTTAAATATTTTTAACAAAACCGCGGAACACACACACACACACACACACACACACACACACACACACTCTCTCTCTCTCTCTCTCTCTCTCGCTCTCTCTGGATAATAAACACTTCATTAATTTTTTGGTATATGCATTTTTTAAAACATTGATATGTAATTGTTTATGAGAGAGAGAGAGAGAGAGAGAGAGAGAGAGAGAGAGAGAGAGAGAGAGAGAGAGAGAGAGAGAGAGAGAGAGAGAGAGAGAGAGAGAGAGAGGTTTTAACACGTCGTTAATTGATCGCGGATTTTACTGACTATTGATATGGCAATGGATGATTTGAATTTTAGGTGACTTATTTTCTTGGATTTTTTTTTATATTTTTAGTTATCAATATAAAAACCTCAGATACCAAAGTGTAAATCAATAGAATGTCCAGGACATAGATACAAATCCGATAAAAAATGGACAAACACGGACCTTTGGAAACCAAGAGGTGGGATCAGGTGTCATGGAGGAGTAAGCATCCCCTGTCGACCGGTCACACCCGCCGTGAGTCCACAGTCAAGTCCAGTGAAACACGTGAGGAGTGTATACTCGTCACAATTGGCACAGAAGTCTCAACAACCGCCAACGAAAAGGCAACTCAACATTTCACTTAGTGAAACAGAGTAGTCGCAAACAAGACTATTATACCGACCGTAAAACTTGCGGAACGTTGACATTAAACGCGGTTTTCGATATCCCTGTGTCAATAATTTGTCAGTGAGTAGTTTACCTCTGTATATGAAATCTTCATATGTTGTGCACGCCCTGGCATATCGGATCATTTGTGAAATATAAACTCCATATGCAGGTGACTGAGGTATATTACTACTTAAATGTGGAAAATTTACGATGTGAAAGCCGAAATCGTCGCGTTTATCGTATAGCTTCGTAGCTAATTTCCCGTCTGTGTTTATGTTAAGTAAAATGTCTAAGTATGAAGCGTGTGTGCTTGATTCTGTTGTATCTTTAATTTCTAGTTCGCTGGGATATATCGCATTGACATATGTATGAAAATTGTCATTATTAATTGACAAAACGTCGTCGATATATCTAAATGTCAAATTAAAAGACACCGCTAGCTTTTTTTCTTCTTTTGATTCAGCAGTTTCTGAATGAAGTCTGCTTCGTATGAATAAAGGAACAGGTCGTCCAATAAAGGAGCACAATTGGTTCCCATGGGAATGCCGACAGTTTGTTGAAAGACCACGTCTCCAAACATTACAAATATATTGTCTATTAGAAATTCCAGCATGTTTTTTATATCAACTTCAGTATATTTATGTGTAGAATCAGAGTGGTGTTTGACAAAATAAGTATCCTGATAGCCAATCACTAGATATTTAAATTTTCGGGTACCACCTTTAGTGAAAAAGCAGTTGTCTATGATGCTGAAAAGTCTTTCTTTTAATTTTTCATGAGGAATAGTAGTGTAAAGAGTAGAGAAGTCATAAGTTTTGATGCTGTGAATTCGAGAAAAATTGTGTGCCTTCAAATTTTCTAAAAGCTGTTTAGAATTTTTAAGTATCCACATCTGATTTACACCGCTTCTGGAATAAGCAACTGTACAGTATTGTTGAAGTTTCTCCTTAACGGCTGTCAATATCTTGGTAAGGAGTAAAGATAAAGGTTTGGTAGAACATTTGCTGGATCCTGCTATGTATCTTTGCTTATATGGGGTTTTATGAAGTCTAGGTATCCAATATAAATATGGCAGCTCGAAATCGGTATCCGTTGTAGGTATATCAAATGAGCGTAATACGGATACGTGATTTTGAAGGATCTCGTCCTTTGAAAGTGAGCTACGTGTATATGTAGGATTACCAGAATTCATATTAAACCCAAGTTCTTCTAATAAACAATTATAGTAATGCGCCTTACAAATAAAAACTATATTATTTGAGGCTTTGTCTGCTGGTACCAGTACATATTGGTCATGCAACCTATCCAGTTCAGTAACTACTTCTGGATCATTAAATATAGAGGGATAACGTGTTTTCATAGTCCCTTTAAGTTTTCGAATAGAGATTTTATCAACCATCGTATGGCTTTCAGCCATTCAGACAAAGTGTCTGGTTCTTCGTCTTCATGTTTGGCCCATCGTCTGGCATAATCTTCGACAGAATCCATAACTAAACTGAAATTCTGACGCCAATTAAAGGAACGGGCTTCCCGGTATTTAGGGCCCCTTAAAATAAGATTTTTGAGGCTTTCATTTTCAACAATAGAAACGTCGCCGGTAATGACATGCCCGATTGTATTGTATTTGAAAGGAGATGAAGCACATGAACATGTAACAGTGTTGTGTAGAAGATGGTTGATGTCTAGGCACTGCAAAACCTGTTTGTAATTGAATAGCTTGGATGCGATGCTAGGTGTATAGCTTTATGAAATGCAAGGCGTGGTCTTCAGTTTAAAATATGGTGGAATACAGGACTGAACTTTTTTGTGATTTAGAACATTGCCAATGTTTAAAGCGTCTATGCCTTTATTTGTAAATTTAAGTTTAAGGAAAAGACGTTTCTGTCAGCACAATCATTGTTTGTAACACGTGCAGGCTTAAACAGTCTGTGATAAGCTATGTCCATTATAATGGAGTTCAGTATGTATTCTGGGGTTGAAGAATCCGTGTAGGGGCTCACTCTTGCTTCTTCAAAAAGTTTATTGAGATATGTAAAAGGAACAGAATAAAGCCTGCTGCGAATGTAATGAAGACCCAATATTTTGTTAACGTAAGGTAAAAGATGAAAAAAAGTGACATCATGTATGTATGGTCGGTTGTAAGAACGATGTCCGTGACTTCGTTTACGTCTTACGTTAGAATAAAAAAGTTCCATCACATTAACGCCTTTCCACTGTGGGCTTGATAGATTGCCCACACTTTGTATATTGTCATTACATCCATAGGGATATGCAGTGCCAAGCTGTTTAATCCAAAATTCTTCACGTTGTCTACGGAAGGGGGTACTCAAGGTGGGATTGTTGGTCCAGTGGTATATTTTTTCAATTATACGCACTCTCATAGATAAGATGGAATGGTCAGGAGAGTTGAAATGTCGATAGAGTATCTGGTTACCCCATTATTAATCTCGAATCGATGACCAGATACTCTTTTATTTAAGGGCCCCTTAGTTTCGCCAACATAAATCAAACCACAGAAGGCACACTCAATTCCGTAAACAACGTTAGATGATTTGCAGTCTAGATGATCCCAGCTTCTGGTGTTGTAATGCTTATTTGTCAGATTGCTGGTGAACACTTGATCGGTTATTAATAAATGACATGTTTTACAATTTTTGACAGAACATTTAGAAATTGTTGGTATATTATTAGAAAATGAACTATCAAAAATGTCGTCAAGTGGAATCTGACAATTTTTTTATCGGAACATAAGCATTATTATGTTTATACCATAAACTGGTCATCTTTTGACTGTACATATGTAAAATTTTTAATATCCCGAAGGACAACCCGGGGAGCACCAAACAATCTCTGTGAGTCTGTGCTCCCTATAGACCTCACAGAAGGACACCTTTTTATACTGGGCGCCGTGTCATCCAGTATGCAATGGTTTGGTATTTGTATATTCATTAAAAGCATATGTACCGAGTGACAAGTATCCTCGGGACAATATGTCCACCAGCAGTGATACATACTCGGTGGTAAAAAATATAAAAACCTCAGATAACAAAGTGTAAATCAATAGAATGTCCACGACATAGATACAAATCCGATAAAAAATGGACAAACACGGACCTCTGGAAACCAAGAGGTGGGATCAGGTGCCATGGAGGAGTAAGCATCCCCTGTCGACCGGTCACACACCCGCCGTGAGTCCACAGTCAAGTCCAGTGAAACACGTGAGGAGTGTATCCTCGTCACAATTGGTACAGACGTCTCAACAACCGCCAACGAAAAGGCAACTCAACATTTCACTTAGTGAAACAGAGTAGTCGCAAAGAAGACTATTATACCGACCGACATGATATTTATTTTGTAAATATTATGAATTAATTTTCAATATACTTTTGTATAAATAGCAATACTTCTGTCAACTGAATGCAAAAGAACTGTCACATATTTATGTTACCATACGCCCGTTCCGAAGTCCTATTAATAAATGTATTTACAAATGTCCGCTATTCCAAATCTAACGTTTTATTTCACGTGTCGTTTCACTGTAATTGATTCCATGACATCAATGGGGTTTAAAAGATAAATGTGCCGAAGTGACAACATAATTATGAGAGTTTATGTTTACGGGGTATTGTACACAACAGCCAAGTAGTTGGGAAACACCAGAGGCTAGTATTTCTATACACAGCGGTGATTATAAAGACATATGTAGTACATACTTCTCCGCTGAATTAATTATATTTATTGTAAACGAAACACTTAACATTTTGTAATTATCATGAGAATCTCTTTCATCGTCACTTCCGGATTGAGTATAAAAATCATCTTCCAAACTGGATTGTGAACTAGAAATTTGCCCACTTTCTCTATACCCGACAATGGCTATTGTACCGGGTGTTCCTTGGATGACGTCACAGCCATTAGACGTTTTCAGATTTTTCTCTTGACTGGATTTCCCGCAGGTAAAAAAACCCAAGTTTGTCGGCTTATATCACCGGAACGAGATGTTGGATCGACTTTTTCGACAAATGCATTTTTCCATCATAAATTAACAATTTTTTAAAAGTTGTATATAGCGTTTGGGGTGCACTTTAAACATCAATGTGAAATGTATCAATAATGCTTTTGTGTATAAAAAATAGAATGAGATAACACAATCAAAATAGAGCTTCAACTCTATTGTCGCCGCTGGGAAGTAATGAAATTACTTGACATACTAAATTACGAAATAAATGTACTTTTACAAATATTTGTTTATAAACTGGTTTATGAGACCAACTACAATCATTAAGACAATGAAAACTATGTAATTTACTATTTTTACCATTTGGTTGTTATTTCCATCGTCATCATTATCAGAATTTCTGTCATCACCAGAGCTATCACTGGAATCATCACGTGGCACTGGGATAACGAAGATATTTCCGAGTCTGTTCAGATGTTGAGGGCAATTTTCCTGAAAGTGTCAGAAAAACGGTTCTTTCAGTTATAACACATATATGTGACTATAACAGTCATGCCGCATACTAGTTTTCCCCTTTTTACATACACAATATATCTGTGACCACAATTATCTTTTTTATAGCTTAGAAGTATATTTGGAATTTGAAAATATATAACAGGTCATCCCACGTATAACTTATATCCTGGATATCCCATAGATTCCGATCCCGAGATGATATTAAAGCACCACTATACAAATCGATTTCAGATGAAAAAGCTAACTAAGGTGCTCATCTTTATCTTGACAATACATATTTTAATTTGAATTTAAGATCATAAAGATTAAATATATCCTGTCACTTACCCCAGCGGTATTTACTGTTTTTGCACGTCATTTGCAAACGTTATAACAATTACACCTAGCAACTATTTACCTGCAGGAAAATCTCGTTTTGAATATTGACAATAAATTCATCGACAATGAGAGTCTGTTCAGTTAGGTCTCTTCGATCAGCAATAAGTGTTTCCATATGAGTTTCAATAAGCACCAAAGCCTACACAATAAACGAAATATTATTTTTATTTAAGTTAAAAAATCATTGAACATTCATTTTGATTGGAATGGTAATGATTTTATCTCCCAGCAAAATATCTCTAAACATTGCCAATTACACAAGATGAAAATGCATGTATTTCAAACAGTTGACTGTTTACAAAATTTCGAATAATGGTTTGATTTTAAAGGGGCATTACCTGTATTTTACCAAATATTTTGTTTATATTTATTTACTACTTAGATTGATATATAATAACAAAAAAGAGATAAACACAAGTATTAAAAATTCCTAAATTCCTATATATTTTGTGCAAATTGTTTGATAAACCCAGTTTTGCAATTATTCACTTGCAATTGATTAATCTAACCTTACTGTTGTATATGAATACCAGACGGGATCTGACCTTACTCTCACAAAATATTTAGGCATATAAGATTGTTTATGCCTGTGTATAACTCTTACTTGTTTTTATAAATCAAGTACGACTGGTCAAATAATATTTTGGGTAAACACAGGTAATGCCACTTTGGAGAAAAATCGCCAGTTCAGCAAGATGTAATTTATACATGTCTTATTAAATACCAATGTACAACAGTAGTTTCATGAAAATTGTTAAAATCGTGTAGAAATTTTTAAGTTCTCACCGGTTTAAAAATGCACTTCTTTCCGCTATGAGCATCCTGCAAGGATAAATTCACCTTTTCATTCCGTTATCGAAGCATAGAGTTATACAGCCCATAATAAATAAACACTTTTACCTTGATTTATGAAATTTTAACACAACCGTACCGAGTCTTGACTGACAAAATTTCTGTTACACCTAAGGATATCGAGTTTTGATTTACGAATTTTTGTTACACCTAAGGATACCGAGTTTTGATTTATTAATTTTTGTTACACCTAAGGATACCGAGTTTTGATTTATGAATTTTTGTTACACCTAAGGATACCGAGTTTTGATTTAGGAAGTTTTGCTACACCTAAGGATACCGAGTTTTGATTTAGGAAGTTTTGCTACACCTAAGGATACCGAGTTTTGATTTACGAATTTTTGCTACACCTAAGGATATCGAGTTTTGATTTAGGAAGTTTTGTTACCCCTAAGGATACCGAGGTATATTTGAAGACTTTATAACATACCTAAGGACACCGAATAATAGAAAGAGTGAAATACCGTAATTGTTAGACATTATAATCTCATTTCATGTCCCGGAAGTGAAAACATAAAAACATCAAAGTAACACTACAGATTACAAAAATCACGTGCACATTACCTTCCTATATTTAATACCTGAATCTTATAACAGGTGACTTTGATAATTATAGATGGCAATTGAGATATATCAGTGTTAGTTGATGATGATTAATTAACTGCCAACAATAGTTTTGTTTATATTATATTTATAGCGTTGATAATTCTCAGTGAGACCCCCACCCCGGTCGACGTAAGTGTGTTTCAGCGATATACAAATATGTAACAGATACCTAATACACCTAGTTTGAAAGTCGCTTAATAATCCAATGGAATAAATATATCTATATTGATAATAAAATCCTAAGTAAAGGTGGTGTAACAATCTTATGGATTGCATTTAAAAAATCGAAAGCAAAATAGGCGTGTACCGACTGGTATAAATATGTCTGTTAAAGTGTTTGTCTTGCATTAGAAAAGTCTATTAACTAGATGTAAATGTATCAATTGTATAATTGACTTTATAATGAACCTTCTTGTTTCTTACTTGTGCTATAAATTTCAAAATTGCTTCAGTGAGAGGTCGAAAATAGGTATCTTTTCCTTCCGGGGGTTCACGACTCTGTAGTCTTTGTAAACAAGATGACGTAGCCCTCTGTACATCGTACTTAAAGAAATGTGATGATTGAAAAAACCATTAAAACATTAAATAATAAAGATATTGTAAAACCAATATAATAAACACCACATCGTTATCCCAAAGAATTGTATTCAAATGTTAGTATTCCAGTTGAAATAACGATATAGTACAAGTTTTAGTCTTTTGGTCGCCATATAAAGAGCAAATAGTTCTAAACAATTTGATTTTATAATATAGTTTAGTATAACCAGGCCTGTATCTAGACAAGTGCAATGCCGTTGGAACGCCCTGGCAGCCATTTTGTGATCCGACCCGCCTGAAAATGTACAGTGCACAATATGACTTCACGGTGAACCTATATGTCAAATTTTATAAAGATCCCTTCAATACCTTCTGAGAAATAGCGACTAACAGACTTTAATCATCAAATCCCAAGGTGGCCGCCTGGCAGCCATTTGTGATCCGACCTTCATGAAAATGAACACTGCACAACTAGACCTCAGGAAAACCTACATGTCAAATTTCATAAAGATCCCTTCAGTACTTTTTGAGAAAAAGCGATAACAAACTTTAATTGTCAAAATTCAATATGGCCGTCTGGCAGCCATTTTGTGATCCGACCATCCTGGAAATTTACATTGCACAACTAAACTCAAGGAAAACCTACATGTCAAATTTCATAAAGATCCCTTCAGTTCTTTCTCAGAAATAGCGAACACAAGAATTGTTTAAGGGCGGATCTGTTGATGGTGGGCTAAACAGATGGGCAAAAATGTCGACTCGGGGCGTAAACGGTAAAAAGCAATGAAAAATGAATAGCAGTAATACTGTAAAATCATACATTTCTTGATACGTCGAGTCTTTCTGTTTCAATAGGAGAGGAATCCGTAAATATTAGCTTTAAACTAGGAAAATTACTTGGTCCTCGATCCAACAGTATCTGCAAGAAAAAGTAGACATATTCATGTACATGTATATATGAAACGAGTATATGAATCAATGTAGAAAGATTGAATGATGGATAAGAAAAACATATTTTGCACTGTTATTGTTATGAGGAATGGTTTTTAGGTCACCTGAGCTTTGCTCATGGTGACCTATTGCGATCATGTTTTGTCCGTCGTTCAGCACGCAAAAAAGTTAAAGGGCTACAATTGTCAAGTCACCCCTTATGGGAGTTATTTCCCCTTTTAAGTGGATGTTTCAATTTTTTAATGTTTTTTGACATTATCTTGAAAAGTATAAAAGTAAGAGCTAGAGTAAAAGTGCAAAATTCCACAAAAAGTCAACACGCCCGAAATTGTCAGGTCACCCCTTATGGAAGTTATTTACTCTTTTTAGTGGATTTCTCATGTTATGGGCACCTGATCCCATCTCTTGGTTTCCAGAGGTCCGTGTTTGTCCATTTTTACCGGATTTGTATCTATGTCCTGGACATTCTATTGATTTATACTTTGGTATCTGAAATTTTTATATTATGGACAGTATTTTCCTATTATCTTGAAAAGTATAATAGCTAGAAGCAAAAACGTCACCACGCAAAAAGATCCACAAAAAAGTCTACAGAGCCGAAATTGTCAGGTCACCCCTTCTGAGTTATTCCTACTTTTAAGTGGATTTTTCATGTTTTTGGACAGTTTTTTCCTATTATCTTGAAAAGTATGAGAGAGAGAGAGAGAGAGAGAGAGAGAGAGAGAGAGAGAGAGAGAGAGAGAGAGAGAGAGAGAGAGAGAAAATGATTTTTCATGTTTTGGACAGTTTTTTCCTATTATCTTGAAAAGTATGAGAGAGAGAGAGAGAGAGAGAGAGAGAGAGAGAGAGAGAGAGAGAGAGAGAGAGAGAGAGAGAGAGAGAGAGAGAGAGAGAGAGAGAGAGAGAGAGAGAGAGAGAGAGAGAGAGAGAGAGAGAGAAATGAAATAAGCAAAAATGTTCAGCACGCAATATTACCGAAATTGTCAGCTCACCCGTTATGGGAGTTATTTTCCATTATAACGGGATTTCTCATGTTTTTGACAGTTTTTCCTATTATCTTGGAAAGTATAATAGATAGAGAGAAAATGAAAGAAGCAAAAATGTTCAGCACGCAAAGATCTGCAAAAAAGTTAAGAGGGCCGAAATTGTCAGGTCAAACCTAATGAGAGTTATTCCCCCTTTTAAGTGGACTTTTCATGTTTTTGGAAGTTTTTGACATTATCTTGAAAAGTATAATAGCTAGAGTAAAAGTGAGAGAGGCAACAAAAAGATATACGAAAAAGTCAACAGAACCGTAAAGAAGCAAAAATGTTCAGCACACAAAGATCTACAAAAAGGTCAAATTGCCGAAATTGTCAGTTCACCCCATATGGGAATTATTTCCCCTTTAAGTGGATTTCTCATGTTTTGGACAGTTTTGTCCTGTTATCTTGAAAAGTATAATAGATAGGAAGAAAGTGAAAGAAGCAAAAACGTTCAGCACACAGAGATCTACAAAAAAATATGCGGGCCGAAATTGTCAGGTCAATTTCCCCTTTTAAATGGATTTTTCATGTTTTGGACTGTTTTTAGGACATTATCTTGAAATGTATTATAAATAGAGAGAAAGTTAAAGAAGCAAAAATGTTCAGCACGCAAAGATCTACCTAAAAGTCAACAAGGCCAAAATTGCTGGGTCGGCCCTTATGGGAATTATTTCCCTATTATATTGAAAGGATTAATAGATAGAGTGAAAGTAAAATAAAAAATGTTCAGCATGCAAATATCTACAGAAAGGTCAGCAGGGTCAAAATTGCTGGGTCGATCTTTATTGGAGTTATTTCCCTTTGTTAGTGGATTTATCATCTTTTTCAGCTCGCCTATTATTACATGTATGATACAGGTGTATATTATACACCCGCAACAAAGTGGAGAAGGGGTTAAACTGAAATCAGCGTGTGTGTCTGTCTGAAGACACAATTTTGTCTAGAAGTTCAGCTTTGACTAATTTCAACAAAAGTTGATAGAAAGCATCCCCAGATGAATAAGATATATAGGCTTGTGTAATGAAATGTGTTTGTGTTCCCTTGGGGACCCAAAAGGTAGCCAAAAGATAACATCTTCTAAATTGAATACAGGTCTTCTGTTCAATTCCAAAATTTTCTAAAAGCTAAAATAGTCATATTTTTACAGTGGGTGGTTACTCTTAGACGATTTCAGCTATACTATTAGATTTATTATTTGACCTTGTATGATACTACTTTCTCTTTAGAAAATACATATACATTTTAAATTGGAGCTTAACTGATGAAGTCTAATTGACAGAAACGATCGTCTTGAGCATTACAACTTTGATATTATGTTTATAATATTTCAAACCAGTGAGTGAATTTCAACGAAACTTGGCAGGTAACATAAATATTGCAGGTCACTCAAAGTATGCAAACAAAAAGGGTGCGATAACATAGCACAAAGGGAAAGAGTAAAATTTGACATATCTTGAAAAAATTTCTCATGAACAAATAGTCTGATTGACTTTATATTTGATATTGATGGCCTAATGAGCAGGGTGCACAAAATTTGCAAACGAAAAATAAATTTTGTCAATAATGACCCAAATAAAAATGCTGAAATCGTGAAAAAAGAATTCAACATGACTGACTACAACCAAATTTGTTATTTAGCATTCCCTAGTAAAATATATCTGAGTTTTTGTGAAAAATGTCCTTATGTATCTTTGGGTACAAAGAATGGCTATATGTTAATGTTTTTCAATTGACTTCTTTTCATCACTGCATAACTATGCAGATTATATAGGCTACCTATGTTGCTCTCTAACTACTATTCCATATGCAAGCGTACTATATAAAGACATAAACTCAGGTGATCGTCTAGGCCCTTTTGGTGTCTTGTTATATATCTGAAACTGTGTTTAAAATCAAAGTATCTTAATGAGTAAAATATATAGTTTTATCAATGATGTCCCAAACCTATAATTTAGTGAAAATTTACAGTTGTCAATTCATCGATGGACAATTTTACTAGTATGGTATGCACCAGAAATATTGACATTTACTGTCATGAAATTGTGTCTGTTTGTAACTTTTTGTTCTTTGCTTTATTTGCTGGATTTCCAGAGGTCCATTTTTGTCCAATACTCACCAGATTTGTATATGTATCCTGGACATCCTGAAGATTTATAACTTGGTAACTGAAAACCACCTCTGGATTTCCAGAGGTCCGTGTTTGTCCAATATTCATCAGATTAGTATATGTACCCTGGACATCCTACATATTGACACAGTTGACTGATCTTCAGAAGATGCTCACTCCTCCAAGACACATGATCCCATTTCCTAATTTGTTAGAAGCCTATTTTCGTGTACTGCTCTTTGCTTTTGTATATTCCCTAGCGGATTTCGCAATTGTTAAGAGTATGGTATCCTTGCAATTTACATTTTACTGGTATATTAAACGTTGAGTCCACGCACACACTAGGACCAAACGGTACATATCTAGGCCCATTTTATATAATTCAAAATTGTATGTGTGGAAAATAACAAATCAAATATAATGAAAACATTAATATTCCAATTTTTAAAATATTCTTACCTTATTTGTATTTGAAACTGTCAGATGCGATGTCACCTGCCTTACGAATTCAATGAACGTTGATACAGTAATGTTGTGTAATAGGTTCTCTCTAGCATCAAACAGCTTATCAATGAATTTTTTTTCACACCTTTTATAATCCTGGATTCAAAGTAATCATATGTCATTAAAATTTACAAATCAAAATCTATTCTATATACAAGTCATTTGTGTGTTTGTGAATGCCTTATCTTTGCTTATAGTATATATTTTTATTGTTATGCTTTCGCCCACCTGGCATAAATGCACGTGTCTATTTTTTTTTATCAGTACTGCAACATTTTATCCTGAACTGCCGACCCAAAACACTTTGTATCCCTACACACTTCGTCTGCATTACTCTTAAGGATCAAGGCGATGTTTGTGTTAATAGTTTACATTGTTAAAGTTCGTTATCAATTACAAATAAATCTAACAAACTCTGAAAGGAAATATATATATATATATATATATATATATATATATATATATATATATATATATATATATATATATATATATATATATATATATATCTGTGTGTGTGTGTGTGTGTAACGGGCTTATCTTTATTTGCCGACGGTGGATAAAAAGATTTTTTCGACTAAAAGGCCAAGAATGTATGCAAACAAATGGAAATTTAAGATTTCCGTGTGCGAGAAAAATAATCAAGCACCATATTTCAGTTCCAGATAGAAAATATAAGTCTCGCGTGGGTAGGATCTATCGTAAATTCGGCTACCGTCTCGATTTATTGGAATCATCCCACCCTCGACTGATATTTTTAGCTGGGCATATCGCCAAAGGCGATAACCGGCTATAGCAGTCATTGAATTGTGCGCAATCGTCTTTTCGCGCATGTTATTAAATTAAATTATTTGAATAAGGACACATTTTAACAACACTGTTTTTAACGTGTTGTTAAAAGTTGTAGGCGTCAAAACGAGAGTTTACCGGGAAAAACAATAATACATGTACAATGTATATGATTTAATATACCGCTAAAGATGAGATATTTTGGAGATCTTAAATGTGAATTTTGAACTATTAATCAGATAATAGTCAAGAGTGTATCTTGTAGTATAATTAAACGACAGAATACCAAAGAAACTCATATTAAACTGACACAGTGGGGAAAATATTTTTTACTATTTAACAGTTAAACTCTTAATGACAATCCGAGTTAATATGAAATCGTAAATAAGTCATTTTTTCAAATATGGAGACATTGTAAATATTGTTCGCAAGCTAAGAGTCTATCAAATACAATGAGAAGAGGTAACTGTTGAAATAACTGTGTTAAGCTCACTCAGTAATAAGAAGTAAATGCACTGATATATTTTGTGAAACAGTCATAAATGAACAGATTATTATTAGGTAATAAGAAATAAATTGATAGACATTCAAATTATTAAATGAATACCATGCATAAATAAACAAAATAATGAATACATTGATAAACAAATAAATAGATAGATAGATTAATGAATAGATGGATAAATAAATAGATATATAAATAAATAGATATATAAATAAATAAAAAAAAAGATAAACAAATAATTTTATAGGCTACATGCATAAATTAATAAATAAATGTATGAATGAAATTTTAGATAGATATAGGCCTATATATGAATAAAGAAAAAAACACAGTTTGAGAGTATTGATGAATCAATAATACCAACAGAATAAAAATAGGCAAGATTATTACTTGGGTATTTGTAAGCCCTGCTTTCAGTACTTTCAGTACTTTGATTCTATATGGAACTCAAAGTGGAGCTAGATTCTATTATTCTGTCATCATTTTTTGTATTAACGGAGACAATTAAGATAAACTAATTGAGGTAAACTTTTGGCCGTACTCACAATACAGAAACAGCACGTTAAAGTCTATTGTTACCTACACAATGTTGCTCTTTGTAAAGTATCAGACAGACATTGTTTCCTAAATGGCCGAATAATAATAATAATAATAATAATAATAATAATAATAATCTTACCGTCCATTTCAGTTGTTTTCTATATCCAATTACCATAGTCTAAATATAAATTC
Organism: Atrina japonica; assembly: GCA_030159075.1. NCBI lineage: Eukaryota > Metazoa > Mollusca > Bivalvia > Pterioida > Pinnidae > Atrina > Atrina japonica. The sequence goes on along the minus strand of BROG01000460.1, from coordinate 75,006 downwards.
AATCAAGGGTTAACTTTAACAATTTTGCAATTTAATGAGAAATAATATGGTTTGAGGCGGTGCACACTTTATAATCCGCGATTATAAAAAAAGTGCGCCGCCTCAAACCATATTATTTCTCAATAAATTTCGAAATTGTTAAAGTTAATCCTCATAATTTAATTCAAGCCAAGAATAAATTGGCTTCACATCTTAATTTTAAACTAAAAACGTCAACTGAACAAAAAATGAAAGCGGAAGAATATATCTGTCATTTGCCCTTAGCAACCATCAACATAAAATGCTAGTCAGCCATACTGAATCAGTTGACACGAGACACATTGTTGCTAAGGTTGTTTGTGGAAATAAATTTATCTATTTAGATTTAGGTGATAGATACAGTTTGCATGGTTATTAAAGTTAGACAAAAGTCCAGCTGACAAATTGTGGGAGCATGAAGTGAAATTAGAATGGAGATTCATTCATTTGACTTTGTGCGATATCCTGATACGACATCAAACATCATTTCTGGAAGTTTGCATGTCTACGGAATCGAACCATTTTAATAAAATAGATAAAGCGGCCAATCACAGTGGCTGTCTTATACATATATATTTATATAATTAAATTATTGATAGATTCTTATAAACTGAAGTACACTAGAGTACAGTCACGATTCACACATGCATCTATAAATTTATAAAGTAATTTTCGACTATAAACGTGGAAATACATTTAGGTGATTACGCGATTAGAGAAGATTTGTAAACTAAACCACCACTTTTCCATCTTAGTCACCGGAATTAAGAAGATAACTATATATTTCTTATTTCCGCATTTAATACAAAATAATCGCAAAATTAAATCCCACTTACAGAATCTCCCCTGTTAATTCTTTGTAGTTGTATACAAAACGTTTCTAAATTAAATGTACATCATTTAGGTACTTACTTGATTTTGGACAACATATGTGTAATCGTCTAAATACTTGAAGAAATTGGTTCTCATTCCTGCTATGGTTCTGGCGTACTTATTTCGAGATAAACCATTACTCAGCGAATTGATGGTATTAAAACATGATTGGCTGGCCGTGGTCTGTGGCTGAATGATAATCAGATAAATTATCTCATTAAACATCGAAATGTTCATAACATATTTGGTAAAAATAAAAATTAGGTATGTACTGAAAAAAACAGATCCTTTAGCGCACATTCTAGTCTATCTAGTTTCGCACAGACTTAGATACAATATTTTTCAAATCAAATATATATCTATAATGATGTATGCTTAATTAGTCACCCAAGTTCAAAGCGCTAAGTTTAAACATCGTAAAAACGTTTCCATTTGTCAGACTGATGTATATTTACTGAGCAAAAATAAATCGTTTTAAGTAAACAAAAATAGTAACTTGCTATACATTTTGTGAAAATTTCTAGAGAAACACTTTTCATTTGCAATAATTTTACACACTTACTATTTGTATATGAATACCACACTGGAACTGACTTTATTTTCACGAAATATAAGAATATAAAATTTTGTATGCCTGTGAAGTATAGCTCTTCTATTTTATTTTACATCAAGTACAAGTAGTAAAAGTAAAAACAAATCAAAATGTTTTTTGTGAACACAGCTAATGTCTCTCTAATACTTAAGCTCAACTTCGAGCTCAATTATTGCTGAATACTTGCTTGTAAAACTTCTTGGTTTGACTTTTGGTGAAAATTTAAGTGATTATCATTTTTGACAAATTTTTTGTCATTTGTGAAAAAGATTTTGTAAACATTCGGGGTATCCTGAAATAGGGGTATTGCGTGTTAATCATATCGTGCTGCTGAAGATTACCATTTACTATACTAAATGGGGATCCAGACTTAGCAGTAGTCTGCTGGGGTGATAGGTAAACCCCCAAACAGGAATAAGAATGATTGTACATGCAACTGTATGGCTCCTACAGTTTTCGTATCGTTCTTAACCCTAAATTTTTATGTTTGTTTTCGTTCTGTCTTGTTCTTTAATACCTCTCAAACTTCTGTTTGTCGCCCCTTTGTTGAACGCCGAAACTCATCCTAAGTTTGTCTCTAGGTCTAATCGTTACTGTTTTATTTCTATGAAAGTCTGAACATGTATCAGTTATAACTTTTGTAGTGTAGTTTGCAACGTTATTTACCTTAATTAAGACTCTACATTCTCAGTATTTTTTTTAAGTTTAATTTTTGACAGAAATTTCAACAGTGATCGAGGTAACTTAGATAAGGTCGAAACCTGAATTTCGAAAAGAAACTAGTACAATATGTCATTGTTGATATAGCAAAATAAATATTTAATCCAACATAAACTAACATAAACAATCGATATCCTAAAGCATTTATTTCCCATGCAAAAAGATTAGGTGACAATATTAATAACACACACGATCGTTTCTGTCAATTAGACTTCATCAGCTGAGCTCCAATTTAAAACGTATATGTATTTTCTAAAGAGAATCATACAAGGTCAAATAATAAATTTAAAAGTATAGCCGAAATCCGTCTAAGAGTAACCACTGTAAAAAAAGTAAATCAATATCTACATAGATTTAAGTGTAAATTTGAAGATGCGTTGGTCGCTAGACAGTTTGTCAGTACACGTTTCATATTTGTGTAGCGAAGCGAATACCTATCGAAGGCTATACATTTTTAAACGTTCATAAAACGTCAGACTACTGTGTTCTGCCTGAACACAAATGCAATTTTTCACGTTTTGGTTATAGTTTTAATCAACAAGTTTGATAGAGAGAAGTGTAGAAAGCAAAATGTTCAGTTTGCAAAAATCTATAACGTCAATATAACAAGAAAAACACCATAACTATAAACACTACCTGATTGTAACATTAAGGGACATATAATAACAACACAATTAAATAAAACTCCATAGAATTTTAGAAATAGTTTGAGTACTAGTACATATTTTGAGAAATATACTCAATGTGTTTCTCATTTCTATTGAGAAAATCGTAAATATGAACGTTGCGAAAGACAAAAACATGAAAAATTGTTTCCTATTCAGTCACATTAAGAAAATTGTAAATATGAGCGTCGCGAAAGACAAAAACATGAAAATATTGTTTCCTATTCAGTCACATTAAGAAGTTTGACAAACAACCATGTAGTCATCTTTCCAAGTCATGGTTTTCTAATCCATGTCTTTCCTTAAACACCATGACAGATTACATTTCACATTTAGCGGTCCCTGGTGGCGACATCTGGCGCCGATCTAAGATTTCACTTACATTGACCCGACACTGACTCCTGACTTACGCCAATGAAAAGATTCATGACATAGCTTGCACCTAACCATTGGTCGATGTTGAACGCTTTCTGATTTGATCAGTGAAATGATACCCATAGTCAATGGAAATCGAAGCCGCGAAGTCACAATATACGAGCAAAATCTGTCAAGGTGTGTGAGTATCGGAGTGAATCGAAAATCCTTGAATGGGGAAGATGCTTCGTAGTCTGAATAATTAAAAGTTGACCTTACGATTTGAGTAATTTTAGCTACTTCTCAACATACATTTCCACACCTACTTTAACGGTTCTAGAAGAGGAAACTGCGTGTACCGCAAAATATAACAACCTCGTGATTCATATTCCACAATTCTCTTCTCAGATATACAGAACTAGAATTAACAGCACTCTTCTCTTTTCAGATGTACAGAACTAAAATTAACAGCACTCCTCTCTACTCAGATGTACAGAACTAGAATTAGCAACGCCCTTCTCTTCTCAGATGTACAAAACTAATATTAACAGCACTCTTCTCTTCTCACATGTACAGAACTACAATAAACACCATTCTGGTCCTCTCAGATGTACAGAACTAGAATTAACACCACTCTTGTCAGATGTACAGAACTACAATAAACATCATCCTTCTCTTCTCAGATATACAGAACTAGAATTAACACCACTCTACAATAAACACCATTCTTCTTTTCTCAAATGTACAGAACTACAATAAACAACTCTCTTCTCTTCTCAGATATACAGAACTAGAATTAGCACAACTTTTCTCTTCTCAGATGTACAGAACTAAAACTTACTGCGCTCTTCTCTTCTCAAATATACAAAACTAGAATTAACAGCACTCTGCTCTTCTCAGATATACAGAACTAAAATAAACAGCGCTATTCTCTTCTCAGATATACAGAACTAGAATTAACACCACTCTGCTCTTCTCTGATGCACAGAATTAGAATTAACACCACTCTCCTCTTCTCAAATATACAGAACTAGAATTAACACCATTCTACAATAAACACCATTCTTCTCTTCTCAAATGTACAGAACTACGATAAACAACCCTCTTCTCTTCTTAGATATACAAAACTAGAATTAACACCACTTTTCTCTTCTCAGATGTACAGAACTAAAATTAACACCACCCTTCTCCTATCAAATATACAGAACTAAAATTAACTGCGCTCTTTTGTTCTCAAATGTACAGAACTAGAATTAACAGCACTCTACTCTTCTCAGAAGTACAGAACTAGAATTAACAGCACTCTTCTCTTCTCAGATGTACAGAACTAGAATTAACAGCACTCTGTACAGAGCTGTACACGTGTTTTCATGCTCTGTTTACCATCCACGGACGAATCGGGTTTCAGATCAGTTTATATATATATATATATATATATATATATATATATATATATATATATATATATATATATATATATATATATATATATATATATATATATTCAATAATGTGAAAACTATTATTTCATAAGTTAGTTTATATTAAGGCAGTTTGTTTTGTGCAGCTAAAATAGACGCCGAACTGTAGAATAAGAGCTGCATAAATGGTTTATGTTTATATTGAAGAATAATTACACCTGTGACACATACTGACTACAGACAGGACCCTGTATAAATTATGAAAGATAGTGATCACACCTGAATATGTTTCAGTTTGACTTTCAAAGTGGTGTTTTGAATCGGAGGTTTTGAATTACCGCAACCCATCACGAGCCTGTAGATCAACTATAAATGATTTTGTCCGTGTGTGAGAAAAACAGCAGCCCTAATAAAAAAAGTGGATAAACAAATAATATATATATATATATATATATATATATATATATATATATATATATATATATATATATAATTATTAAATACACACAACATATTAATGTACACTGTATTACGTTTAGCGAAAGGATACCGATTACATACAGCTAAATAATAAATATTTCACAAAAAAAAAAGTTTTTCGTTAGGTGGTAAAAAGATATTTTCATAACTGTAACGTTAATATAGCTTTGTGTAAAAAGTGCTAACCTACCTCTTTGTGCTGATGTTAATAACATATTCTATTCTCTTGAAATATTTTAAATTGCACAAGCATTCCAATTGCTACTGACAGTTACTTGAATATGGCACTTGGAATTCTTACTGTTATACACATCATTTACTTTCGTTTTAAGATTCGTTTTGTTTGTGGTCTGTCACCAAGGAGACGCCAAACACTCTTTACAGATTTTCGATGGAAGTTTACTTCCTTTCTGAGAAGTGTTTAACGGTGTATTTAATAAGTAATTTGCAGTCGTAATTTGGATCTTGATGGTAAGAATGGCAGAAGGATCTAGTGTTAAAGTCGCTGTAAGGGTCCGTCCATTTGTATCCTTTTGATATTGTAAGTAAACAAGAAGAAATACAAATGAATAATTGAAATTCTGAGTCCATAAGAATACGACAAATTGGAAATAAAAATGGTCTCAAAATGGAGTACAATTGCGAATCTCATGCGGGTGGGGAGCAAGTGTCCAAAAGGAGTCAGCGTCCACTGTTAGCATGCCACACCCGGCGCAAATGTTACATGGCAGCAGTAAAAGAAACTAGGAGAAGAGCAAAAGATATAAAACAAGGTAATCACATTTTACAAATCTATCACAATCTGCCAGGTAATGACATTTTACAAATCTATCACAATCTGCCAGGTAATGACATTTCGCAAATATATCACAATCTGCCAGGTAATGACATTTCACAAATCTATCACAATTTGCCAGGTAATGACATTTCACAAATCTATCACACTCTGCCAGGTAATGACATTTTACAAATCTATCACATAGTGTGATTGCATACGATGAAAATATCTATTTATAGTTATTAAAAATATGAAGAATGTTTTAAATACATGTATTTACTTTGAAAATAGCCAGATTAATTTTGTTTCCCATTTTACAAGTTACATGTAACTGTTTGCACTGATGTATTGCTGGATTAAAAGAAGATATAATCAAAAGTACCCGTTGTATAATAGTCTGTTCCTATTGTAACGAGGATTGATTTGATTGTGGACTCAAATCGGGTGTGACTGGTCGACAGGGCATCCCTCCATGCACCTAATCTCACTGGAGATTGTTGAATATTCATCAGATTTGTACATTGCCACGTTAACATTCTGAAGATTAACAAATTTGGTATCTGTTTGTATGGGCTTTTGTTTTCAGATAGCTTTGAAAAATATTTTCTCTACTGACATGACTTAACTAGTTTTCTTAAAATGTAACGGAAATGAAATAAACTATCATGAGGTATGAATTTATCTTAATCGATAACGTGTAGTTTAGTAAAATCAAATGTTGGCACAAATGAAAGATATCAGATATAAATGTCACAATAATATTTACAAAAATTCCTTGACCAAATATTTATACCGAAAGAGAAAAATGTGGTGGAACTCGGAACATAATTTCCATGTACGAAAATGCTACAACTATAGAGGACCCAACAAATGAAGGAGTTAAACGTGATTTCATCTTCGATAAATCTTACTGGTCCCATGATGGGTATGAAGAGGATGTCAGTGGATATTTGAATCCAAAGACGAATTCAAACTACGCAGACCAGGTAAGGCTGCAAACACACACACACACACACACACACACACACACACACACACACACACACACACACACACACACACACACACACACACACACACACCATTTTAGGCATTTCATTCTCTGATATGGGGGTACGATGATTTTTTCATGAAATTCACGATTCGATACTTGAAACGTACGTTGAGTTAATGAGGAACTACATATTATGATAAAACATGTTGTTATTGGAAATTAAATTAAATTGTTAATGGGAAGAAATTTACAATCCTGTGACAGTGAATTAATGTTTTTGTGTTAAAATCTGAATACAAGCTGACGGCGTAACTGTCTTTCACAGTTTATTCCTCTATGGTCAAAATTTTATCGCGAGTATCTATTGCTATCTACTGGAGAGGTTGAAATAACAATGTCAACCAGTACGCCGATAATTCGACTTTTAACTTTTTATGGATGGTTATATAAAAGAAACTCTGTGAATGCTAGTTTCGCCTCTTCGCGTCATAATTTCGGACGCAAATTTAAAAACAATGCATTTAATGAGGATTTCAGTTCATAAATGCGTTTCATGATCGACAAAATTACAAATGGAGATACATCAGTATGTAAAACAACAATCTCACACACATACCCACACACACACACACACACACACATATATATATATATAAATATATATATATAAATATATATATATATAATGCGTTTCATAATCGACTGTATGTGGTGTGTGTGTGTGTGTGTGTGTGTGTGTGTGTGTGTGTGTGTGTGTGTGTGTGTGTTAAACGAATTGTTGTTAAACGATTGGGGAAAACCAGATGTATAATTCTGAAAATTCGATTTACCAACCCAATTATTATTTACTTGGAACAGTATAAATAACTTTCAGTCTGGTCTGATCTGATCAATATTTACGCGGAAAATCATAACTAAATCAATCAGTGACGTACTATAAACCCTAAGCTGACTTCATTGAAAATGCATTTGCTATTTATCTTTTTATGTTTTTTAAAAACATTTTCAGTTAAGCAAATACGTCTATGAATGAAACCTGTATTTTAATATTTTCCCTTAATCTTAATGTGCTTGGGGAATAAACCGATAAATAAGATTTATTTTGTACTTTAAATCAGCGAGAGATTTGAATATCAACAAAAAGTAAGGTTTTATTGCATTCACACGGAAGCTGTCAACACTCTTAAAATGATTGTAAATTGAAATGTGGGTTAATCTCTTTTCAGTCGAGGAATTTATTATAGATCATTTAATTCCAAGTCTGACTGTACAAAGTACACGCTTTGTCACCAAATTAAAGATATGATTAGGTAATGTGAACCCTTTCAACCTTACAAGGGTGTAAACAGTTAATGTAGTACCTGCAACTTTTGATGATACCACTCAAATAATAAGGGGTAAAGGGGTTAATGTGGTACCTATAATTTTGGATCATACAACTCAAATAATAAGGAGTGAAAGGGTTAATGTCCCGAATGTAACTTTGGATCATACCACTCAAATAATAAGGGGTGAAAGGGTTAATGTCCCGAATGTAACTTTGGATCATACCACTCAAATAATAGGGGGTGAAAGGGTTAAGGTCCCGAATGTAACTTTGGATCATACCACTCAAATAATAAGGGGTGAAAGGGTTAATGTCCCACCTGTAATTTTGGATTGTCCTTGCTCTTCCATATAGATTGATACTGACACCCTGTCGTGGTGTCCTCAACCTGAACGTATTTATATCTATTCATCTGTCTTTCGTGATCTCTAATACTGTCTATTTATCACTCTGACTTATTTCTTTGTCTCTGAAGATTTGATCTCCCTCTCTTTCTTTCTCTCTCTCTCTCTCTCTCTCTCATCAGTGTGCAGCGAAATTGTTATAACACTAAATCATATTCAATCATTTTGAAATTAATAGGCATTAATCCATTATGAAATTGGTATATCTAATTTATTCCTCACCTATTCCATTTGAACTTTACCGTGGACTCGCCATGGATGTGACCTGATTTGTTTATTGTCCTCTTGATTTCCTTACGATTATTACTTTGTCTCTGTGGTTTTATATCATTGTTATGTTGTAAATTTTAAATTTACTGGGTGATTGACATTGTAAAGTTTTGTATTTACACCAACCAAGTAAATAAAAATTTACATCATGACATCTATAAAATTGTAAAACTGAAAATAAATACTTGACAGACTTAATACGCGTGAGATTCAGTGTCAGCAGCTCTAATGATTGAGAATTTCTCAGGGTGGGATTTAGAAGTAAGAATTCATTCATTCATCCATAAGAGTTGGTAATAATTTGAAACCAATTATTAAGTTGAAACGCAATCACAAAAGCTAAATGCGATCTAGGGAAGAAAGATGAATCAGCTATAATTGTCATTATGATTTACACCAGACATACATAACATTTTGAGAATCTAACTCAAAAAGATTAAACAGCTTAAGGAATATCAGGGAACTGTGATTTTTTATCTGAAAAATTAAATTTCATGAATGTTTGTAAAAGCGAATCAGTCTTTCGTTTACATCCAGTTTACATCGTGTGCATCCAATTATCTGGTGCATGCAATTACCGGGTGTATCAAATAATTGGACAAGGTGATAATATGTATAATATGTTAAGTACACTATTTCAATTTATGTTGAGGTTTGCTTGATTTCAGCTTAATTCGTTATATTTGTGTTTTTTTTTTATAAATTGCTATTTTCATATACAGTATAGTCCTATGACATATGTTATATTTAGTTTTTTAATATGTCTTGCAGTCATAATTGATACATAGGTTTTTTTTTTCAAACGTAGTCAAAATGTGTCAAAGCACACAGGATTATTATCAATTAGCATGAAAAGTTAAAAGGTTAGCATCATTTATAAATTTACTATATCCGTGTTGACGGATTTCGCTATATCCGTGCACTTCATAAATTGAGAGGGGTCTTGCTCTCTATACTATTCAACACCATTGAGTGATGTATCAAACTTAGAAAATTTAACCCTTCACTGTATCCCAAAGCGTGGTCAGGACTTTCATCTTAATGGCTAAACATTGTTGAATAGTTGAATAGAATTTAAAGTGACCTGGCATGAAGGCAGCTCTGTCAATGTTCATTGAGGTGTCACAATACATTCATAATGGAGTAACATCAAATGTAGCAGTACGGACAGTGACAATGATTTTATTTATTACTCATATTAATCACAAAGATGTCTCATTTGGACCAGATACATATACTGTTATCAATGATGTACTAACTATGGGGGAAATTGAATATGTGATTCCAAGGATCTAAACGAAAAAATGATGTTAATGTATGTGAATTTGTGACTCAATATCAACATGGGTTTATCAAGATCAGGAAAGAGGTTTTAAGTATTAACATTCACTTATATAATTGTTGTTAGAAATATTACAGGAAAATAAATGAATTTTGAATGAAAAAATGATTTTGTTTTCTTATTTTTGATTCACATCACAGCTGGGCAGTTCTCAGTTGATTAGGTAAAATTCATTTTTATGTAAAGATAATAAATACGTATAAAGTGATTGTGCAGGTGTCCTGAAATATTTACGAAGATTAAAAGGAAGTTAAGTGATACATTTGATTTAGCTTCAGTTTGATGTATAGAAGCCTTAGTACTCGTTCTTCGGAATCCAAGGGATGATAACATATTATGCTTTTAATGTTTTTATTCACAGAAAAAGATTTTCAAAGATCTTGGAGAAGACTTAGTTGGTAATGCCTGGTGTGGTTACAACTGTTCGATATTTGCATATGGCCAGACGGGTAGCGGGAAATCTTACTCAATTATGGGTTACAACGAGAATAAGGGTAACAATTCAAAATGATAAATGCACACGCACACACACACACACACACACACACACACACACACGCACACGCACACACACACACACACACACACACACACACACACACACACACACACACACACGGTCACCCCAGCAATGCCACCCCGCCCACCCAGACGAGACTTTAGTGTTATGTGTGCACATATGTGTATGCATTGAAAATTCTTTTAATTGTCAAAGCGCCAATATTTGTGACATTAAAGGGGCAATAACTGTGTTTACCAAAAAGAATTATTTCGGATTTTGTTTACTTTCACATCTTGTACGTTATGAACATTAACAAATATGAGCTAAATACAGACATAAAATTCTTATATCCCTATATATTTTGTAAAATAAGGTCAGGTCCAGTTAAAGTTGAGTTAATCAATAGCAGTTGAAAAAGTGACAAACTTGGGTTTCTCAAACAATTTTCACAAAATATGTAGGAATTTAAGAATTGTTATGCACGTGCATTTCTCTTTTTCTTCATTCGTGTAAACGCCTAAACGACATTGAACGACATATTAATGATGATCCCGAAAAGATCTTCCACTGATAAAACATGGCTTGTCACTTTTAAAACATCCAAAACTGACGTATTGTTAATTAGCAATCAACCCACTCATGATTTAGATCTTTGTTTTGGTGAAACTCGGTTGCACACCACGGAATTACACGAACATATAGAAATAAGATTAAGTGCTGACAGACAGGAATCTTGGCAACTAAGCTATACGATAAACGCGACTATTTCGGCTTTCCCAACGTAAATGTTCTACATTTAAATAGTAATATCCCACAGTCACCCGTATGGAGTTTATATTTCACAAATGATCCAATATACCAGGGCGTGTGCAACATGTGAACATTTCATACGCAGATGTAAACTACTCACTGACAAATAATTGACACATGGATATCGAAAACCGCGTTTAATGTCAACGTTCCATAAATTTTACGGTCAGTATAATAGTCTTGTTTGCGATTACTCTGTTTCATTCAGTGTAATGTTGAGTTGCATTTTCATTGGCGGTTGTTGAGACGTCTGTACCAATACGTCTTATTACCACCACATAAAAGAAAACAATAACTCAAATCTCAAGAAATCTCACGAGATTGCAGGGACAACACGTTAACGTGTAAATAAAAACAAATTAGCTTGATAGATTGAAACGAATGCCATATACATGTATACCTGTGACAGACTGCATCACAGTAGACTGCATTTCGGCTAGCAGAGAAAAACAGATATGCGATTTTACCAGTTGCCAAATGTTGGCAATAGTCGGAAAAAGTGGCATGACTTAGTAAGATGAGAAGGACTTAAGATAAACACTTATCATAGTGCAAATTTAATGCGTCGGCAATCTCGTATAGGTCAAGAAGTTCAACTTTTTTCTTGTTCGAATGTTGGATTCCTTTGGACTTCAATATTTACCCTAGCAAATCGAATTATAAACTACAGTAATTTGTATTTGCCGCCATATTGAATTTCATTTGTTTACACGTTCAACGTTCTACTAAAAACGCCTTTAATATGTAGAGTTCCACTAATGGAAATAAGACGTATTGTGACGAGGATTCGTTCATCAAGTATTTCATTTAAACTTGACTGTGAACTCATGGCGGGTGTGACCTGTCCTCCTCCATGGTCCCTGAACCCACCTCTTGGTTACCAGAGGTTCGTGTTTGTCAATTTTTACCAGATTTGTATCTATATCCTGGGCATCCTATAGAATATAAAAATCTCAGATACCAAAGTATAAATCAATAGGATGTCCAGGACATAGATACAAATCCGGTAAAAATGGACAAACACGGACCTCTGGAAACCAAGAGGTGGGATCAGGTGCCATGGAGGAGTAAGCATCCCCTGTCGACCGGTCACACCCGCCGTGAGTCCACAGTCAAGTCCAATGAAACACGTGAGGATAGTTATAGTTTGATATGGCTCTTGAAATATACCTGCGAAGTATGGAACGGGGCTAATGACTATGATAGCAAGCAATTAGAAAATAGTCAATACCAAGCAGCCAGGATAGTTCGCATGCAAATATTCTCTTCTTTTTGAAAGGGTGGCAAACATTAAACGTTCATAGAGAGAAAAGGAACTTGTAACTACTTTACAAAATACATCTTTTAACTGACCACATATATGATGTCACACCTAATAATTTAAGAAATAACTAGGATTATCGCCATTATCAACTTCGTCTCCAGAGTTCCTATGTATCCTGACATCTACCCGTCTTTGGAATGATTTGAACCCTCTCATCAAATCACAACCTACTTTCAATAATTATACGACACCGAAATATGATCTTGTTGGCGCAGGTGAAGCTAATATTCTTATCACTAGATTACGGAACTCCTGCGGCACTTTAAATGCAGATCTGTTCAGAGTTAACCTCACAAACTCGCCTAAATGTTCGTGTGGCTTTAATACCGAAGATTCATCTCATTTTATTTTGTATTGTCCATTGTATGACAATCACAGAATTACTCTTTTTCATAAATTGAGATTTTTTTACCACTTGCTATTACAAGTCTATTGTCAGGGAAAGATGAACTATAAAGCTTAGACATAATGTATATTTAGTTAACAGTACAGGACTTTATTCTGTCGTCAGGAAGATTCTAATGGCCCCGGTCCTTATCCCCCTCTTTCTTCAGCACTTTCATCACACTCACTTCTCGTCAGTTTCTGCATTTTCAGCACATATGCACTTATTTATATGCGAAGTCGTAACATATATCTTTAATACAATGTAATGGCCACATATGACAATTTTTGTTTATAAAATCTGTTTACAGGAAAGGGCTATCTTAATGTTGTAAAACTTGTTGCTCAATCCTATCTCTTTTTATTGGTATTGTAGATGAATGTAAGCAGTAAAGAGGGAAAAAACAGCTAATGCTTTAACACATGTTAAATGATATATGGCCACACCCTGATACAAGCCCGATATCTTACCTTTGCAAATAATGCACTATACTACACTAACTAGCACATAAAATGCAAGCGTGGTGATAATGCATGTTTATTGACATTTTCTGTAGGAATTGTACCAATGCTGTGTGAGAAGTTGTTCAGGGATATTGCAACAGAAGAAAAGGAAAGCACGGGCATTTCATATCAAGTAATACTTTATCATTAATGTAAAGACAGTGTTTAAGCAAATAATAAATGTGTTACAACGAATTAAATAAAAATGTATATCTTTAGACAAAATGTTAAGAAGCAAATTCCAAAAATAGAATAAGATATATGAGTTTTTGGTGGGAGTGAAAATCCCACGGAAAATCCCGTGGGAGATTTACCTTTGAAAATCAATAAATCTTCAGGTATCAACAGGTAAAACCTTAATTTTAGTATATGTGTTATTGGTCATGAATCCCACCAATCTACCACAAACAAATTCTGCAGCTCCAATGGAAATGGTAGCTTAAAGTCCGGACTTTGCACTGTGAAGTTAAATGTCGCACTGTTCTTTGTAATTTGAATACACACTTAAAGTGATATATAAGGCTTTAAATCAAAATCATAATTTTGCATAACTCTAACATAGTAGGAAAATACCAACAATACAGAAATTTATTCCAGAAGTGATTTTCCTTTACGAAACATGGTATGACTGCTGTACGGATGTTGTTTGATTGTGTTTTCCATGTTAAATGTTGTGTATTGTATAAAATGATTCACTGTAACATTTTATTAAAACATTGTATTTTACATAACAATAAGACATATCAATATTTATTATGGTGCATCATATAAATAATACAAATAAACAATTTCTAAAAATATTTATGTTAAAAAACATTATTGCTTACACGTTGTAAAGAGGGTGAATCTTGGGGTGCCCAACCATATAAATTAGCACCAACCACACTTGAATATTGTTTGGGTATCAATAACATTTTGTAATAAAAAATAATACTCTTGCCATTTTCAAAATAATTTGATATCGAAGTAAAATAATAGAGCAAAACATAAGGGAACATTAACTTGATTACGAATTTAACTTTACAGAAACTAACTCTATAATGGAACTTATTTAGATGCGCGCGGTAATAAGACGCAACATATAATTGTAAACAAAACACAAATGGCTTGTTTATGTCCATGAAAAAATATCATAGGTTTGTCTAGAACTTTGTTGCTGATATGAATCCATTTTAATTTGATAATATGCATTTATGTCTATCAAAAATTGCAATTGAAGAACGTCACACAAACACATATTGCGGAAACATATTCATGCATATGCAAACCCGTTTTAACATTGAATTTAAAGTACATTATAAAAATACAATTATATTACTGAGTGTACTTATGTATGCATGTCCATACACTGACAGGGACACATGCAATTTGATATTTTATACATAGTACGCACAGTCCTCCAACTTCTAAAAAATCAACGCGATATTAAAAAAAAAAATAAGAACACCATTTGTATTATTCCAAATGTCTGAGAACAATTGTTCCAAAATATTCGTCCTTCAAATCATTCAAACATTCTGTTCATATGATAAGTCGCGGGGTAACAGACCCAACGGCATTTTGCTGTGAGTTTGGTTCAGTTCAACATGGTGCTCACCAGACATCATAGACAATGTGAAGCAGTTTGTGTAATCGCTCACGTTATATGGAACGTAACTGGAAGATGGTTTCACGCGGATGTCTCGTGACAAATTATTCACTCAGGGTATATAGCATACAATTAATGTCACGACTTTTTATATTTTGTCCATATATTTTTTTCTGAGATTACGAATGAAATGCAAACTATTGTCCGTTTAGAGCGAAACACACTTAAATTGTCGACAGAATACATCTGTGAAAGATAGTAAGCAATTATGCATGCATGTATACATGTATGTACGCACTTGTAACACTGTTAAAAATATTTTTCAGGTGAAATTCAGTATGATTGAAATCTATAATGAAGAAATTCGAGACTTACTGAGTCGCCAACCGAAACCACGACCTGGACTAAGAATTAGAGAGTCGAAAAGGATAGGATTCTATGGTATAGTTTCGCGCGCGCGCGCGCGTGTGTGTGTGTGTGTGTGTGTGTGTGTGTGTGTGTGTGCGTGCGTGTGTGTGTGTGTGAATGCTTGTGTGTATGTATGAATGCATGTGTGTGTTTATTTTTGCTGATATTTTATCAAATATTTATCATATAATACTTTCTGTTAGCGTATCATTAGTTATTTTATGTATCTGTGAATGTTTCAAAGCAAGGACAGAATGTATCGAGACTCCTTACAAAATTATAAATTATCAATGAAGAAAATAAGACTTTATTGCACTTTGCTGTCAACTACCAGAGCGTGTGACAGGGTGGTTATTTACATATATACTTGTTGACTTCGTCCATGTTAACATTTATGGTATCTGTACGTGTATGTAAAGAGTTATTATTTGTTATAAGAAAATAATGCATTTAAAATCCATGAAGTATTTTTGTGTAAAACCGTATTCTTTTAATCTGATATAATTGGTCTTTCTTTAACATTGAAAGGTGGTTGAAATCCGCAAATATTACAGAATCATTAAATATACATCGGTTCCTTATACAAATGTTTGACGTAGGATACATATAATTAACAGCCAAATCTGTTTATAAAGTAATTATAAAGTAATTATGCTTTTCCCTGATCTAATTCCAGTGGAAAATTGTACGGAAGTACCTGTCAGTAATGTAAAGGAGGTCAATGTGAAAATTGAAGAAGGCAATAGGGAAAGAACAATCGCATCAACACAGATGAATGACATGAGCAGGTACTTATTTAAACAGAACTATGTTATAAGTATGTACATTTATATACAACACATGGGTTATATAATATTCCGATAGTCAAATAATTTTTAAAGATTGGTTCTTAATCGTGTTCTTATTGTCGACTCAAACAAAGTCGCTAACAAGATACAATAGAATGTAATATTTGTCATAAAAATAGTAAAAGTCACATATCAAAGAATATTTTTCTTTGGAGTTTCTATATTGTATCTGGTTATTTGTAAACTGCAATTATCGCTTAAAATGATAATATGAGCTCTGATCATTTAATGATAAGACCTCTACCCATTCCAATACCCGATGGACATCACAGACAAAATACCAAGAAAAAAATCAGAAATGACCAGAAAATGTGTAAGATGTATTGGTAGAATGTGAAGGATACCCTGGGTGTTTCAGGTATAATATCAAAGTTGAATGTTTTTCTTGTGGCGGATTTCGTGTTTTCATTTTAGTGGTGACTCTGGGAGGTGGATCTAGAAATTGATTCACTAAACATTCCTGACCTTCTGATGGTCACTGATATGCACGCATGGTATCACTGCAGTGCCCTCTACGATTCATGATAAACCGCATATCGACTCCTTTTTTGAAAACTGGTAGTGGCACAGCTTTTCTTCAAAGGAGCGGTGGTAAAAAGCTCCATAATTTCGAATTAAATGTAAATACAATCTAAATTGCAAACAAGTTAAACTGAGTTTATCTGAGTCATCATTTCTTACAAAAGAAGTCATCATCATCGTTGTCATCGTCACCATAATGAAGTTGGCGTGAATGATAATGAAGAATGTTCACGTTTATGTAAGAATGATCTAGGTTCATGGCTAACCCTGGGGGAGATAACCCCTGAAGCACAAATATTTTAATATTGTCAGATTTTGCTGAAAATTTGTATAAAAGGATAGTTTGAAGATTTTTTGAAAGACATTCAATAAGGGTATTTAGGTATTACGGATTCTAAGATAGATGTTACGGAGGCTTCAGTTACTTTGGTAACAAAATAAAAACGTGTGGTTGGTCAAATTTAAATATTATCAGATCGAAAATAGTATATGGTTGTATCTTCATATTATGAATTCAATGGTAGATGTTTTAAGAGTGCCAGTTGCCATGGTAACATAATATAGACCACCGATTGGTCAAAATTTAGATATAAGATTTTGCTGAAAATTGGCATATAAGGGTATTTGACACCACAAAATCAATAGCAAATGTTACAAAAGCGTTGGTTGCCATAGTAGCAAAATAAAAGCTTTTGATTGGTCAAAACTATAATTTTGTTAGAATTTTATGAAAGAAAATAGTAATTAGGGCCATTTCAGCATTATACATTCAATGAAAGATGTTAGATGCATTTGAAACGTGTTTCGTCTAACAGGAAAGATATTTTGTCAAAATTTTCAAATGGTTGGTTCAAGGATCAAAGGTCATCTGTTTGGGTTATAAGTTTAAAGTATTGAAAACACGTCAAAAATCAAGTCGATGACAATTGATTTTTTAAAAGAGAAATCATACCTGGCATATTCCCAAAATGCCTGAAATGGGCATTTCCTGTTACACTTTGTGAATAATGTTTTACTTATTGCAGGGTTTTGACATATATTATCAGCAATATTTATTGAATTAACTGTACCCTTGATGGATTTCTATTCCTAATTATAAATACAGTGTCTTCTGTAATATTTAAAGAATTCTCACCACATTGATTATTATTAAATTCAAGAAAATATGTTCTATTTGAGTTGGCTATATCTTCTTTTTGTATTTTGTAGGATGTGCAGTGGCATGTCATTTTTATTTCATAATATTATGGAAACTAGTCATTGATAGCTGAGAACATTTTTTCAAAATTTTGGATATTTTAACTGGGGGTGTAGGTATGAACCTTAAGTCATGCTTTTCTTTTAAACAATTGAACAGCAGTTTCTTAACCTCACTAATTGTAAAAGTCTTTTTTAAAAAATGTTCATTGTTTTCAGTCGCGCACATACCATTGTGAAACTAGAGTTCAGTCAGATCTTTCTGAAGGAGAAAGAGACTAGAACATCAATTATTTGTATGGTGGATTTGGCGGGAAGGTAATTTCTTTCACAGTATATGGTTAGTTTATTAATAAACTTTTAATTTCTAATATTTACCATCTTTTGGCAGTGGCACTATATAAACATTATCTGTTGGCAGTGACACTATATATATCATCTGTTGGCAGTGAAACTATATATATATATTCTGTTGGCAGTGACACTTTATGTGTATCATTTGTTGGCAGTGACACTATATATATATATCATTTGTTGGCAGTGACACTATATATATATATATATATATATATATATATATATATATATATATATATATATATATATATATATATATATATATATATATATATATATATATATATATATACCATCTGTTGGCAGTGACACTATATAACAATTATAGGAAAATTGTCGTTTATCATCTCATGAATACCAACTGTGACACATCGCATTTTCGTGAAAGTCAGTCGAATGCCTTGACGTCACAATGCATTTTCAGTGTTTGTCCGAGGAGTGATAGAGGTGTCAAGTATTTTGACGTCATCAAATTGAATAATGTTTTGCGCATAAATGGAAAGTTGAATGGCTGTTGGTAATTACAGGAATTTTATGTGATATGAACGGGTGAACGGGAAATTTCAATTCAAAGCATTAAACTACTCTCAGTTGGCATTCATGGGCTTATGAATGCCAAGTGAACAAAGCGTTAGCATCAGTTCAGCGCTTAAATATGTCTCTTCTGAGGCTTCTGAAGATCTATTATAAAGTTATAAATTGCTGAATACAAAGTTATTCGTGGCTTTTCCTTTGAGATATTTTTTTCGAATATGAAATGTTTTATATATAGTGAAAGAGCAAAACAATCGGGGGCATCTGGACAACGTTTCGTAGAGGCAACGAACATAAACAAGTCTCTACTTACTCTTGGAAGCGTCATCAAGTGTATGTATAATTTTTTATTCCATATTTTCATATCTCACATTTTTCTTATGTGCTAAATAGGTGCTTTCTATTTTTTCATAAATATTTTATTATGGCATATGGCAAGGGTTTTAACATCAACCCCTACAATTCCATCTGGCTAGCGAGTACGGATATATCATATATTTGACCGAAATACCAAACATACACAAACAGTTAGGAACATACACAAGGAAAAACTATGAAATGAATAAAATATTTAAATTAATTTGTGCAAATAATTTGCTAAACAATTCTGTAATTCAACCATCTTAAATTTATATCAGTAAACAATTTAAATAGATTATTTTGCATTTGCCTAATATAAAGTAAAAGGAGTATTTAACATTCACTTATTACAAAGGTGATATTTCACATAAGTTAATATTTCACCATTCTCATTAGATAAATCACAGGTATCCTTAAAACCTTTTTCAAACCATTGTTTATGATAAATTACTTCATTATTTATTTTATATGTTATTAAACCATATTGAGTGATATAAGAAATTTTCATCTGCATCAATAATATTTCTAAAGGGAAAGAAAGATCTAAAAATATCACGCCGAAACAATTTTTTTTTGTTATCAATGCTAAATGCATAAAGCAAGAAGTATAAATTGCAAATGATTTTTGAAACTGTTTGATAATTTGTCCCACAGAGGAGTGTATCAAGAAGAATGTAACACTATTTGGCAGATCCATATAATTTTCAAAATTTCGATGAAGGAGTTGATGCAAATTATACGGAATCCCCATTTGCATAATCTTGCATCAAACATTTCCTAGCAATCGTTTTCGTTTTTCCAAATGAATTCATAAAAACGTGTCTCTAGATTTCTAACATATCTACTTGGATTTGGTAAACAGATAAATAAATGAGTAAGTTTTGGTAATATTATATATTTTACTACAGTTATTCTACCTGCTGTACTTATAGGACGTGTATTCCATAATATTATAATTTTTTATTTCTTTATTTTTTCTTTCATAATTGAATGCTATAATATTCTCAAGGTTTACAAAAAATCCAAGGACTGTAAAGAATTCTTGTGACCACTGTAGTGACCACTTTTAATACAGATTGTCTTATAGTAATTCGGTTTGAGACCTGATAATATAGATTTGGTTTACAAGTGACAAAGAGAAATTCAGAGAATTTTCCCTTTCATCAAGTAATATTGCTGTAATTCCGTTAAGAGTACTGTCTATTAATTTTCAATTGAAAAATGATTCAACAATTTCTTTTTTCAATTTTCGTGTTGTATGTTTTGATGATTACAGCTGGCACAGATGTATATTTTGTAATTATCCATAATTTTGCTTAGTAGGCAAAATATTTATGTATATATCTTCATATTTTGAATATTACAGCATTATGCGATGAAAAGAAAGGAATAAGCAGTCATAGTAAGTATTTTCCCGCCCAATCGCATGTATAGTCTATTTCTCATATTGGGTCTCATAAACCATGACCCGGACGAATTTAAAGTTTTAGGTAATGAAACATGGTGCAAAAGATTAGCCCTTCCCGCCATCTTATGTCAATCCAACAATAATATAAAAATGTATAATTCTTTTTTGGCTATATTATATGTTGACATGCGCAGTCGACATGACATTCGAAGTCTCACTCGACAGACAAACGACTTTCACATCCTATGTCTGACCGTACGTTCTATCCCATGCAATGATGATTTCAGGATGATACTTTTCTGCAGATCATTTTTGTTCATGGCATGATATGCACAAGTTCTCATATGATTGCACAATTTGATGGAAATCAAATAACACCAAATTTTATACTGCAAAGCGCAAACTATAAATCAATTCATATGCTGTAAATACAACCGTTTTGTAATTAAAACCGCTCTGGTCATACGTTTAACTGCGCTTTGGAATGTTCGTTTTATAAGAATACAAATTTAAAATCATCCACGTCTGTTTCCTGAATGATATAACGAAGGAAACAGGGTATTATATCTATCATTAACATATATGCAACTTTAATCCATTCCAGCGCCTTACAGAGATTCCGTTCTTACCATGTTACTGAAAAATGCCCTCGGAGGTAACAGCAAGACTGTGATGGTAATTCATGTTTCGGAGATACGTTTTGCCTGATGTAGCCGTACATACTTGATGACACCATGCACTAATCATACATACAAACATACATACATACATACATACATACATACATACATACATATAGACAGGCAGACATACATGCATACACACATACATGCTTGCATGTATATGCACATACATGCAAACATACATACATACATACATCCATCTATCCATCCATCCAACCATCCATCCAACAATCCATCCATCCATCCCTCCATACATACAAACACACATACAAACACATACATACATACAAACAAACATAAATGCACCACGCTCAAACACGTATATACACACATCCGTCCATGTTATATCTGTATATAAACATGACAGACGCAGACAAAGACACACACACACACACACATATATATATATATATATATATATATATTATATATATATATATATATATATATATAAATACACACACACACACACACACACACATATATATATATATATATATATATATATATATATATATATATATATATATATATATATATATATCTTTATTTCATGCTGAAAGATAGCGACAATTAGTCCTTCTAGCGAGAATTATGAACAGACTCTTTCAACATTGCGTTACGGTAGGTATTCGGACAGTAGTTTTTCATCATTGATATATTAAACCAGATAGCTTTCAACATTCTGTAAAGGAGCATGTATTACATGTTTCAATCAATAACAATATATATATTATACAAGTTGTACGTGTAAAAGTTTTTGTTGTGTAAAACTCGCTAAAATTAAATGCAATTTTTGTCATCTTTGTATCATGATCTATGTGTGATATTCACCGTTTAATGCGTGTATATATACATGCCAGTGTAGTAAAATTGACTACATGTGTGCGAAATTGTTTGGTACTAGCTGCTCGAGATATTATACAATTATTGCCGAAGGCCGAGGTTGATATTATATTTTGTACTGCATAAATTCTCATATCGAACCAAAAGTAGTGCAATAATCGTATTACTACATTTTAATTTAACGAACCATCGACCATTTAAAGAGATATCAAGTTATATTAATCCCTCCGACTTGACTCACTTTTCCATGCAGTCAGAAAAATTGACACTAAATGAATTTCAGTTAAAAACAGTTGTTACGTCATAACAGAACAATACGATGAATTATCAGTGGTACAGTGAGATTTCATTTTAAACAATAGAACACATGACAATCTCTGATCAAATGAAAAAAGTAATAAATTCAAATACAGAACACGTTTATGTTACTATAAGAAGCAATACGTAAAAGGCGTTTCAAAAACCAGTGTTTTATCAAATGTATTCGAATTTTAACATTCTATCAAGTCTTTGAAATATGCATTAGTTGTGTAGTTTTTGCCTTTGAATCTTCCAGCTGACCGGGCAAAATCTATAACAAATAAAGCAGTTATTAATAAAGGTCGAACAGACACCATTATCAAAGAATTGCTAGAGGAAAAGGAAAAACTTCTGCGAGAACTTAAAGATGCACAAAAGACTAATACCAATGCGTTTGGATACACCTTGAACGGTAGGGAAGTTTCAACCACTAATAATTATATTTTATACCTTCTGTTAAAATCTTGTAATCTACTCTCAGTATCACTCACTCAATAAACAAATATAAAAAGCCAAGGTGACATTACAAAAATGTCACATGCGCCAACGTTATGCATTTACGGTTTGTCCTAGTAAGAGCATTTCGTCGTAGTCAAAACGTTTGAAGGCTATTTGTTTTGTATTTTTGGTCACCTATTGCGATCATGCTTTGTCTGTCGTCGTGCGTCGTCCGTTAACTTTTTCACATTTTCAGCTTCTCTTCAAGAACCTCTGGGCCAATTCCAATCAAACTTGGTCAATAGCATCAATACTTGAAGGGGCTTGAAAATTGGAAAATTCATGGTCCCAACCCCATGGGGACCTAGGGAGGGAGTAAAAACAATGAAAAATAAGGTAATTTGAAAAAAAAACCTTCTCTACTAAGACATCTTACTGAAACAAATGTTTTAAATGGTTGTAATGTCCTAGAGTTGCTCTACCGAAATTAAAAAATTCATGACCCTGAGAGGATGGATTCTGCCCCAAGGGCAGGGCTAAATTTACTATATAGTAAAAATAGCCAAATCTTCAAAATTCTTCTTCTCAACTCCTGTACATCTTACAGGAAAATTTAATACATGGTTAGAAACAGCATATAGCTCTCTACCAAACTCGCAAAATTATGACCCTGAGAGGATGGGGTCTGCCCCTATGGCAGGGCTAAATTTACTATATAGTAAATATAGCCAAATCTTCAAAATTCCTCTTCTCAACTCCTGTAAATCTTGTAGAAAAACTTAACACATGGTTAGAAACAGCATGAAGCCCTCTACCAAACTTGAAAAAGTCATGACACTGAGGGCATGGGTTCTGCCTCTAGGACAGGGCTAAATTTATTATATAGTGAAAATAGCCAAATCTTCAAATACCTTCTCAAATCCTGCACATCATACAGGAGAACTGAATATATTGTTATAAAGAGAATGAAGCCCCCGCTAAACTTGAAAAATTAATGACCCTGAGGGCATGGGATCTGCCCCTAGGGCAGGGCTAAATTTACTACTTAGTAAAAATAGCCAAATCTTCAAAAGTCTTCTTCTCAGTTCCTGCACATCTTAAAGGAAAATGAATGTATGGTTGACCCGGTCACCTGTTGGTGAAAATATGCAATATCACCCTTTCACTGATGTAATATTTATATAATGTTATAGTCAATAACAAATGTTTATAAATAACATGTTCCAGTAACGTTTTCTGGGTAATATATTTCAAACTTTAAAGTATGACTGATTGGAATATTTCCGGTATTTCTTTGGATGTCAACACTGAGATCATTCAAAAATACTAAAAACAAATATTAAAGCAAAGTTATCATAAGAATTTAAAAGAGTCAAAGAATAACCGTTTATGATGGGATAACCTAGAGAACAGTAAGCTATGGATTTTCGTGTACAGTTTACTATATTTTAGTGCAAATCCTTTAATGATGTATTCCAAATTTGTTTAAATTTTTTATACTAATATTTTTCAGATGTAACCCGCATGGAGGAAGAGGTAAATAGAAATATCCCTATGGAAATGGTTTTACAAATAATATTAAACATTAACATAAAAACAAAAATTTTATTCTGCAAATTTAAAATGATAACATATTAAACAGAAAAACAAATCTAAAGTGGTTGGTCATGTAACGACATAAAATAATTTTACAGATTGAAAACATTAAAAAAGAAAAGGATAATATGGAGAAGGCGTGGGAAACAAAGCTGAAACAAGCAAGATTAGAGGTTGAGGTAAGTTTTCTTTACTGTGATAAATTTTGATTTGAGAAGAAGGAGGTGAAAAAACTAGGATAATGGAGTACAAAATTACAAATTGCTCGAGTGTATTTGTGTCATTTTATGTTTATTGATAAATTCTCTTCCGTTTAATTTGTAATGAGCGTATATTTAATTCAACACCAGTACGTTACCAAACTGCTAAACTATATATGTATTTTATTATTCCAGGAACAACTAAAAGAGGAAACAAAAAGGAAAGACGATAAGAAAAATTTCCCTCATTTGCTGAAACTAAATGAAGACCCTACCCTATCCGGATATGTTTATTATCCCGTTAAGACAGGTAGGTGGGGACTAGAGTTAATATACATTTTTTACTATTTTTTTCCAATAATTTGACGTTTGTTGAGTTCAGAGATTTGTACTGGTTTAAATTTAATTTCGTATTTTGAATTAATCCCCAGAAGATCCCTTCATATGTTAAACTTCAAAATTGATAAGAATTGTGTGACCTATTTGTACATTTGTACTATGACCATTTTTTTAAATGGAGGTACACATGATTGTTAATTCGTGGCTTTAAAGAAATATTTGAGGAAAATCATAGCTTTGGCTTAAAATTTAAAGTATGAAGATGCCAAATTGCTTGAAATGTCAATATGTCGATTGAAGTGATACCCAAAATATCTCCAGCAACATGTATTTACTCCCCCATGGCACCTGATCCTATCCTACTTTGGTATTTGAGATGTTTTATATTTATTTATATATCTATTTATTTATATACATGTACATGTATCTATTTATTTATCTATCTATTTATTTAGCTATCTATTTATTTGTTTATCCATGTTTTCATTATTTTGTTTATTTATACATTTAATAATTTGACTATCAATTTATTTATTATTATCTAATAATAATCTGTTTATTTATGACTGTTTCACAAAATATATCAGTGCATTTAATTCTTATTACTGACTGAGCTAAACAGTTCTTTTAACAGTTACCTCTTCTCATTGTATTTGGTCGACTCGTAGCTTGCGAACAATATTTACAATGGCTCCGTATTTGAAAAAAATGACTTATAATTTACAATTTCATATCGACATTGATATTAACTGTTTAACAATTAAAATATTTAATATTTTACACAATGTGTACGTTTAATGAGGTTCATCGACCGTACATTCGACATTCTGTCGTTTAATTATACTACAACATGTACTCTTGATTATTGTCTAATTAATAGTTCAAAAATCACATTTAAGATCCCCAAAACATCTCATCTTGACTGTTGTTTGTGTTAGCGGTATGTGAAATAATATATTATTGCTTTTTCCGGTAGAGTCTCGTTTTGACGCCTACAACTGTTAACAACAGTGTTTCGAAAACGTTTCCTTATCCAAAAGATTAACTTTTATAACAATTGAGAATTACACTAGGTGAACAATAGATCCTTAATATTTCAAAAAGGGCCTAGTACCTGTCGGTGTTCGTGTTAAAAAAGCTAAAAGAAAGCTACATTTCAGTCGAATTGATTACGGGTTTTACTCGCCGATTAATTCTTTTTTAGTGTTCAAAATTCATCTTTTTATCACCAAAATGACAGGTTAAAACAGAACAGTATTTTAAATATATCGAACAACAAAATATCAGGCACATTTTAAGTGTTATATATTCTTATTCATAATATTTTGACTGACATTTTCCCCGCAGACGCGTTCTTCGTATGCGGAAGAGCCGGCCTGACTCAGTAGGTAGCGCGCTTGACTCTGGATCTTGAGGTCGTGAGTTCGAGTCCAGCCGGCGGCAGGTGGGTTTCCTGTCCTTCGAATGAGACAGTAAAACTCCAGGTCCCGTGTCACAGTAGGTGTCGGCACGTTAAAGAACCCTCACTGCTCAATGGCCGTAAGTGCCGAGCATACGCCAAATTTTGGAGCCTTTCACCGGCATTTGGTGACGTCTACATATGAGTGAAAGATTCTTGAGTGGGACTTTAAACAACAATAAACAAACAAGCTAATATAATGTTTGAATAACAATTAGCAATAGTAGCTTAAACTTAAAATATATGGAATTAAATGTAAGTTAAGTCAATAATGCAAATTTTTGACTTTAATTTTCTCATTAAATTACTTTTTAGACCCCATTGAGATGAATCTTCAGGGGTGTCATTATGAACGTTTTCAAGTTCCGAATTAATATCAACACATGCGCAAACGATTATTGCCAAGTGCCGATTCAATCACACAAAGTGCCGATTTCCATATTTCCGAAATCACTCGGTGCCAATTTGAGTTGGGTACGAGTTGACCAGCAATACTATAAATAGACCACCAAGTAATCGGACTATTTTAGCGTTTTATTTTGTGTTTTCTTCAACGAGTGAAAGATTCTTGAGTGAGACGTTAAACAACAATAAATAAACAAACAAAGATCGTATGCGGAAAGATACAAACAGCTTCCAATTTACTATAATTTATGATAAGGTGAAAATCCAAAATCAATAAATACCTAGATCGTCTTAAAACAACTGTATGAACAACACCAGAAAATTTAAATTCCCTTTTTATTTACATTACATACATGCACTATATCATATCGCGCACGCAGTTTCATTTGCTCTGGCGGTACTCCGGAGACCGAAAACATGCGCGAAAAGACGATTGCTCATAACTCGATGACTATTATAGCCGACTATAGCCTTTGGCGATATGCCCGGCTAGAACCTACAAACTCCCGTGAGCCGATTGGGGTTCGAACTCTCAACCTTCACGTAGATGGTCGAGTGGTTAGGCGTCAAGCATGAGAGTCAGGCGGTTGGTGCCGTAGGCATTCTGTTCATGAACTAAAGGTCTTTTAAAGTTTGTAAATATGATTTTTTTTATGTCGATGTCTACAAATTTTGCGAATAAAAACAATATGTTCATAAACAAGTCACTAGGGGCGCTTCGGTAACATAGGGTACAGTTTTCATACAAATAGCTTTATAACTGATTGATTTTTTGTATATAAAAATATTGGGAAATTGTTAGGAATTATGTAGGAATCAATTTGACAAAATTTCAGCACCTTTTTCATGTTTTAACTGTTTTGGTCATTATCTTGAAAAGTGTAATATACTGACTGAAAAAAGAAACGGTGTACCTAGTAATGTCATTCATATACAAGATATTATGTTGCATTATGTATATCATTATGTAATATAATGTATTGTCTTTCAATTCAAACATCAAATCACGGATTATGTCTATTATGGTTGATACGAACAGCCACTGAAGGTAAAGGGGTGCAAAAAGGTTTCACAAGTTTGAAGTGTGTATGACTGCCATTGCACCGATGCATTCTTCACACTTACGACGCATTGAACAAATCAGGTTATGCAGAAATACCTGGGGAATTTTCCGCACAATAAAGAACGACGCAAAGCGTCCAACGAAGCAGGGGTTTGGCTCTTGACGTAGACGTCGTTTTATTTCATCACAAACATTTTTATAGGTGATAAATCCGGTGACATCGCAGGCCAGAGTAGCATATTCACGTTTTGCTGCTGTAGTCGCTAACAGCGCGTGCGGTTTGCGATCGTCCGTTTTCCTGCTGCAGAATGAAGTTACGCTAGTTGTTGTGAATGAATGGAATGCGTGCTGACGTAGAATCTCGTCACGGTAGCGTACGCCGATAAAATTGTCATCCACCAAATGGGTCCTTCCATGTGTTGTAATTCCACCCCAGACTACAGTGATAAAAGAAGCCGATTGGAATCGATTACGCAAATGTAACATTCGTATATACGTATCTTGTCGACATGACGTCATGCGTCCTGATCTTCGGCGAACCCGAATGGTGCCAGTTTGCTGATATCGTCCCCATATAGCATTTACAGTGTTCAAAACTCCAAACTGCCTTGTCACATTGCTTGAAATATCCCAGCTTCCAGCATTCCAATACCACGCAAATAAAATTTGATTGAGATATGCTTCTCAATCGTGCGAAGCATATCTCAATCAAATTTTATCCCCCCCCCCCCCCAAAAAAAAAAAATGTTTCTTTCTGTTACTTACCCCGGTGACGCTTAGGCTTGAAACTCCAGAAAAGCATGCTGTGGCCATCAAGGCGAATCGAACGCGATAATTAACAAATAGAGTACTCAAACACGCGTTAAGTATATGCACGCGTTAACTCTACCTTTAGGAATAAAGAGCGATCAGAGAATACATTTTATGTTTTATTTAACTTTTAGGTATACAGTTTCTTTTTTCCGCTAGTATAGGCAGAGAGAAAGTCATAGAAGTAAAAATGTTCGCCACACAATAGCTACAAAAAGTCAATAGTACGGAAATTGTTAGGTCGACGCTTCTAGGAATTATTCCCTTTTGAAGTGGAGTTGTAAGGTTTTGGCTGTTTTTATTATCATTTAGACATTTTTACCTCCTCTGCAATGTTGACAAGACGAGCATCTTAAGCCTCTTGGACCTCTTGTAATTATTTCTATGAAGGAATTTCTGTACAGTTTCATGGTATATTATATCTACGGAGTCTCTGTACATTAAACTCATTGGAAATATCTCGCAATGACACTTCTCTGTTATTGTTACATGTAAACTAACCAGTATGCATCTTGCTGTGTGAACTTACCTGGGCCGCCACATTGACGTCAGCGAAAAAGTTATAAATACGGCGGGTCAGATAGATTCTGGTTTAGTTTAAAATGCAATATAAATCGGAAATCTAGATTTTGGTTTGGTTTAAAATGCGATGTAAATCGGAAATTTATAAAAAAATATTTGAAATAGTTTGTCATGCATATCAAAACTTTACTGTAAGTTGACGTCCATACTCGTGAAATAAGGATTCGTTGAATTATTGAATATGATGAAATCATTTCAATTTGACCCGAGGTCAACATGTTATCTCCAATGTCATGTTGTAAATTTTGTATTTACACCCACCCACTAAATTCAAAATTTACAACATGACACCAGTTTGAACTCAATCGGAAGCTTTTCGTGTATACTCAGCACGGTAAACGTAAACAAAGATGTAGGAGAGTAACAAATCATTAGTAAAAGAAAGCGATCACTGACAGGTTCCGCAAGAAAAATAATGTGATATCTAACTGGAACATAAGCACGATATAAATGGGTGATAAGTTTGTACGCTGGAATGATATTTTTCTCGGTTTTACATGTGTATGCACTTAAATTCTCGATATATCGACATATCTCTTGTATCTACTATTACTATTACGTGCCCATAACACGCTATTATATCTTATGTTCTAATTCGCCAGTCTCAACCGAACATAAATTATTTATAAAATAAACTCAACACATATATAGGATAAGCTCGCATGTGCGAGTGCAACAGACTTCGAAAAACAAAGAAAGTATGGTAAGGATAGATAATCAAATGCCAATATTTTGAGTAACATATAATTTATCATGAATGCTTTCTTTCACATAGCCATCTTTGGCCGAATCTGAAGACCACCGCCCGTGTTTTTTGAAAAGTCGTTCATTAACGCCATGCGAACACGCAGCCGTTGCTCCCCCTGCTCGAAGGCTGTGTAAACCAAAGCTATTTTTGTTTAAACCAAGCTCTTCTAAAGCATTTAAAAGAATTTCCCTTGATCGTGTGTATGAAAGAGATTTATCTCCCCTTAAGCAATAAGAATTAGACTAAAGGTCTAAATATAAATTCTGAAGAATCAGATTTCACATTAGCCAACTGTAAATAACGTTGCAGCATAGACACAGGACAAGTATTAAAGTTTGTTTTAGAAATATAGACATGTGTACCCTCTCTATAATGATCTGTTTTACTTTTCTCAATAAAAATTGACATATGAGATTCAAAAAACAGAATATCATTTCTGCGAATATTAACTAAATCAGAGAATTTTAAGAAACCTGCATAAATGACAAGACACATACATGCAGTTCTGACATTTTTAAGATCACTTTGTCATTTCCATACAAAGTACAAATATTTCTTAAAATCTCTGGCGTAATTGGTTCTTTTTTGTTATTAATAGAGTGACCTATGAGTCTATGAGCTCCCTCTTTGACAGATTTACATAAAGAAGAAACACATGGGTCATTGAAACCTGCTAACTTATGACACCAACTAATAGCATAAAATGCTTCGTCAATTTTCGATACAGAATTATACTCATTTTGTAAATGAATTAAATACAAAGAGACGTTAAAATCAGAAGCAGGAAAAAAAGTGATATGTTAAAAACACCACTCACAAAAATTATTAAAAGCTCTTTGATACTTGTCCTTTGTGTTCTTGGCTTTCGATTTTAAGCAAAAGTCCTGCAGTTGACTCGATAAATGATTAAGGCACTGATCATTTGAAAACCAAGTTCCACTCCAATTTTCGGTTTTAAAAATATCTGAAAAACTTAATGATAGACGATATTTCTTTGAATTAAA
The DNA here is from genome assembly GCA_030159075.1 of Atrina japonica. NCBI lineage: Eukaryota > Metazoa > Mollusca > Bivalvia > Pterioida > Pinnidae > Atrina > Atrina japonica. Next base: position 43,549 of record BROG01000460.1, on the reverse strand, counting down.
TTATTCATTCAAAAAAAAAAAAAAAAAAAAAAAAAAAAAATTTTAAGGGCCTCGTCTAGCATCTAGCCTGATTGCGAGTACACTCGAATTAAAACGATCAGAACCAAAAATACAATTCTTATTCATTCCATGACGAAAAATATTCTGAAAAGGAGAGAATTGGAGCACTTCTTTCACATACCAGTGAACAAACATATTTTTCTTAAATATTAATGTCCAAAACGGGGAAGATGGCCACAGTCACAACTAACGACCCCACCGCTTCACAAAATAACAAGTGATTTATCACTCTGCATACAAGCGAAACTGGTGGAACTAACCAGTTATTGTCACGCCACCAATTCTGAGAAAATGCGTCAACTGCCTCAGTATCAGGGATTAAACCTCTTAACTTTGTTGTTTGAATAACTCGCTAATCTGTCGACAGAATGCGGACCCCACATTTTATCAATAAAATCAAAAAATTCTTTAGAAGTTTGCCAATCATCAATATCTATCATTTTTGAAATTTAATCCGCTTCTGGGAATCCATACAATATCTAAAGATATATTGAACTCAGTACACCTTTTAAAAATGTCCATGGCTAAATTTTGTAGATGTAATTTAGTACTACCTTTTTGAAGAATTTTGATACAGTTTTGATTGTCCGTATGCCAACGGACTTGTTTGCCTGCAAAGTCAGCAGAAAAAGAAAAGAGCTAACTGAATCGACTTCAGCTCTCTCCATGTCGAACTCATAGAGGACTCTTTCTCGTCCCACATCTTATGAAAGATTTTATTATTAACAGTCAAACTATATGCACCTGTAGCTTTATTACTCGCATCAGAATACGCAAGAGCTTGTGGAAACGAACATATATACAAATATCTACTGTTTAAAGATTTCAAATTTCGAAACCAGAATACTAATTCAGATTTTACACATTCTGGAAAATTTAAAATCAATAAAATGTCCCACTTGACCCTACTCTCATTAGCCATATAAATATGACGTGTCATGAGATTAGTGATATTTCTCAAAACCGGAGACAAAGAAATAATCTTACCGCAGCTTTCGCCAATTCTCTGGCTGTGAATAGGGGAAATTTTGTTATGATAATTTGTAAAAGCGATAAACAATCTTTGATCCGCCTGTCCGGAATCCGCAACGAATAGGAAAAACTGTTTCATTCGATACCTAACCATTCAATAACCTGTACCGGCTGAAAAACAGACTTCTGGGCATTAATAATCAAACCAGCCTTTTCTAAAGATTTTTTCACAAATAAAGAATCTCTCAAACTTTCTTGTAACGAATTACTTATACCGAAACCATCGTCAAGGTATAAAACGAGGTTTACACCATTTTGTCTCCAATATTTAACCTTTACTAAAAATATATGGAGCAGACGAAAGGCCGAAAACTAAAACTGAAAAACAGTAGAATTTATTCTGCCATTTAAAACCCAGAAATGTTTGTTGTTTCTTGCAAATATCTATATGAAAATATCCAGATTTTAAGTCGAACTTAAAAAGAAAACTGTCGCGTTTAAAGAAATTTAAAGCTACTTTCCAGTCTTCAAATTTAATTTCATTTTTCACCACATAATTGTTCAATTCACTTAAATCTAAAATAAGCCTCTTCTTCCCGGAATTATTTATAGCAACACTGAGGGGGTTAACTACAAAAGGGTGAAAAGGCACTTCTTGAATACAACCACTCTCTAATAATTTTGTAACAGTTTCATCAACAAAATCACTATTACTGAGCGCAGATTTATTATTTTTAAACTGCATAGGAGGGGGGTCCCTTATAAATGGGATAATGTAACCAAACTTAATAGTGTCTAATATAAATAGACTAGCGCCTATACTTTCCCAGAATGACACATGAGCGGCTAGACTACCTTTTACCCCTTTAACTGGAAATGAGATACCCTCAAAATATTGAGCTTGTGATAAGAAAACATCAAATTGAAAATTTAAAATATTTTCACAAAAATGAAAGTAATCAAAATACTTATCATGAAAGTCAATGTTTTGAGGCCTCACTGGAGGTGTGCTTTTTTGAAACTGGGCAGTCTGTTTTCCAGTGTCCGAACTGTCGGCAACCGAAACAAATGTCGTAGGGCGTGGTTTCCCTACGTCTGTAACTCCGAAAGGGCTGCTGAAGTGAGTAGTTTGAACCCGGAATGTCGAGACGTGGAGCAGGACGTGTAATAGTGCTAGAACTAGTGTTGGAAGCAGTGGAATAAACGGGCTTTTTGTAAGGCTGGACACGCCTTTTCTCCCTGATGGATTTAAGAGCTCTGTTTTCCGCTTGTCGTAAACGTTTTTCGTCCTCTGAATCGGATGCCAAATCGTCGCTCTCATATTCTCTTACTGTAGACCAGCCTGCGGGTGACTTATCTGCAATTCTCTTTTCTTCAGTTTAATCAGTAGGCCTGATAAAATATTCGTGGAAATAGAGTCTTCCACAGAAATACGTTTCTGAAGTTTCAAAATGTCAGCAATAATATCTGAATTGAAATTAAATTGTATTTTGTTTCCTTCGTTTTTAAATTTGACGGAAACTTTGTCTTTTACTTTTTTGGCTATAATGTCATTTCAAGAAGAAATTTCACTCTTTAGAGTTGATAATTTAGAGTCTAAATATGACTTAAACAAATGAAAAGCGTCTGCAATATCTGACCGTTGTTCTGCTGTAGACTGTAAATTCGGTGAAGACTCGCCACTGTCTATATTTCCGTGGACATACTGGGGAAATTTATGCGTCTGTTGCACAAGGCGGCGAAGCTTCGAATACCTTATATTCTTACTAATAACTCAGGTAACATTACCTGGTCACAATTTTCATGCTTTTAACGCCGCTACCCCTAATAAACAATTACTGACCAATCGCCTTGCGATAAACAACAATAGAAACAACATAACACGTGTTTACTGTAAACACACCCACGTGTACACGTAACTATTATAAATACATATGTTCTGTGCGTTATTTAGTTTCATAACAGATTACATAAATATTCTATATGTAACACGTATACTAAACCCTAGCCGCGATTTGATTGATTATGTACGGCGAATTGAATTATTTCTATTCATTACGTATGCAGACTTCATATAAAAGTTTGTTGTATTCAAGTTAAAAATCAACATCTGATAAAGTATGCTAATCTTGATAATAATTTAAAATGTAGGCTAAATGTATGTATTAAAATATAAGCAAAAGTACAATGTGTTTTGTACACTTCTTTCTGCACAATTATTTGATATATTTGGAACAATTTAGTCAGCTGAGTCTCAAGTGAGATAAACTATATTCTCCTCATGTGCATAAATTCTCTCACTTGAAACTGAAGTATATATATATATATATATATATATATATATATATATATATATATATATATATATATATATATGATCTGTCACGAGTTTCAACTCATATCACATTTATATTTTTTTCAATTTTCCATTTTTCGAGCCTCTTTGTTTTAATCCGTTCTATTCAAACATAAGATGGTGTTGTTCAAATTGGGAATCCAGGCTCAATACCGAAGCCACAGATCATCCTGTATGGACCGAGGTAGTACTTTCCTGACACTTTTGTTATTAAATAATTATTTGTTTAAAAAGTCTGTATATTTGGCACCGTGTACATAAATACAAGTAAAAGTTTAGAAAAATACTTTAATTTATAATAATTAAAACTCATGGAAATGAACCACAAATTTTTAGAACTACTTTTAGAAATGTGTCGTAATAAGAGTTGATTCGTATATTCGGATTATTTAGATTTGTATTAAAAACTGGAAATCATTGATGGCAAGTTATATTCAAATTGATTGATAGCATCGTGACGAAGCATGGAAATTTAAAGAAAAGGGGGAATGACATCTATATCACTGCAGTTGACGGAAGAATTTTACACAATGGAAACGAAATGCAAAAGAACCAACAAGTCAAACTGACGCATTATGACAGGTACATAAAGGCTATCCAATATATAACATTATGACAGACAGTACTCCTTATTTGTTCTAAATACGATTTAATTATGAATTACGGCGCTCAAGTGCCTGGTCGACAGAGTTTGCTAATTTCTATATGGTACTTGATAACATCAGTTTTGTAAAAAAAAATATTCTATATATTTCTACATTGTATCTAAATCCTTATTTATTATTGTTGTTGAATATAAGACTCAAATCATTTTATCAATTTACTGTGTTTTGTTTCAGACTTCTCTTCGGTGACAATTACAACCATGGTTTGTTTTACTTTGTGCACCCGAAGCAAGCTAAAGGGAAAACAGCCAAAGGCGAGCCAACGTACGAAACAGCGTCACAGGAAATTGCCATTAACACAAGAGTGAATGTTGATGTTCTCAATGGTTAGTGTAAGAGAGAGAGAGCGAGAGAGAGAGAGAGAGAGAGAGAGGCACGCTAACACATACACACGCCCAAAGCCGTACACACACAAAGACACAGGGTCACAAAGACACAGGGTCACGCACAAGCTCCTCCCACACACTACCACGAAACACAAATCCCAACAAATTCATATTCAGAACTAATAACTATTTTAAAATATGGAATGCTATGAATAAGGTGGGAGAGAATGTATAAAAAATGTATTTATAATAGAATACTACAATAAGAAGTCGTTTGAGTAACAAATTCTGCTTAACTTTTTACAGCGGATAAATATCTCAGAGAACAGATAGTTAGGATTGAAACAGGTGTCCGAGAGGCAAATACAATGGCCAACGAAATGGATCGAAATGTTACATTTGATGTCATCCTCGTATCTGGAATAGTTCTTGGAAGAGATTCAAATGCATCATACGTAAGAATTATTTCTTATCTTAACTGTAACTGGAAGGAAAATTGATATGCAAATGCAAATAGGTCTTTCAGTACTTTTTATGGTATGGGTTAAAACACACACACACACACACACACACACACACACACACACACACACACATATAAAATACCAAAGTTATAATGCTCAAGACGATATCGTTTCTGTCAATTAGACTTCACCAGTTGAGCTCTAATTTGAAAAGCATGTGTATTTTCTAAAGATAAAATGGTATAATGCAAGGCTAGATAATATCTCTAAAAGTATAGCCGAAATCCGTCTAAGAGTAACCACTGTAAAAAAAATTAGCTTTAGACAATTTTCGAATTTAAATAGTGTTAACGGTGCCAAATATTTCTTTAGTATAAGATGAACAGCTGGTACCGAAATACCAGGTACTAGGTTTATGTACAAACGGTCCACCAGCAGTGGCAACGACCTAGTGGTTATAAATATTATAAACATAATACCAAAGTTATAATATATATATATATATATATATAGAGAGAGAGAGAGAGAGAGAGAGAGAGAGAGAGAGAGAGAGAGAGATTTTCTCGCATTATTATTATATATCCATATATATTTAGTATTACCATTTGTCATTGTATGATAAAACATTGTCTTTTGAACTAATCCAGTATTTTATATGTGAGCTAAACTGATGGTCGACGGGAAGTATGATCTTTAAAGCAGCATTAGCTAAGTTATGAATATTTTTTTCGGAAAGTGTGTAATAATTATGCAACGATTGTATACCATAAAAAAGTCACCCGTCATCCAATTTACCGTCGAAAACAGAGTGCAGATGCCCAAAAATCATTAATATTTTTTTGTTTACACGGAAACTGAAACAGGACATGGCGTCTGATTACTTTCCCGTCATCTTCCTAGATGTGCACGAGATTTGCTGGTTGACTGAAGTTACAAGGAAAACTCGCACCCAAGACGAATAAACCTAGACCGACTGACTGACAAACCTTACCAACCAATCAATAGAAGAATACCTTTGTACTACCATTTTTTGATATCTCATAAAAGCTTTCATATGTCAAGATATTATCGTTCATGTTTAAAACATTGCCGTCATACTATTGGTGGCATTCCATGATAAAGATGTGGAGGATGTGTATGCAGCAGTTATATACAAATTAAAATGTCCTTGCATCATATTGGGTTATTTTCCACTAAAGTAATATTTCGCTGGGATTGTTCTATTTAAATTTATAATTTCTCAAAAGCTAAGATTGTCATTTTTTCAAGAGTGGGCTCTTAAAAATACATTTAGGTTTATTATTTCACCTTGTATGATACCACTATCTTCTTTCTAAATTATAAATTTATCATTTTATTCGAGCAGATCTGTCGAACTGATGAATTCTTATTGACATAAACGGGTAGTAAAACTATTACTTTGGTGCTACAAGTAATTCTTTAATTCAATGGTACTTGAATATTGTGAATGAATATGTTTATATATAATTACTACATCGGTAATTTTCATTTTTTTTATCCAAGAGTACTTCCCTAGTACATTTGATAGGCCAGGGAATATTTGGAACCGCTGACTAATGACGTCATAGTAAACACAGGACAAATCACGGTCCTGCGGGAAACATTTTTAACATTGAAAACGCCTATCTCCCTGAAATTTGTATTATGTAGAGGTTATTCAACAACTCTAGTAAGATATAAGACTTATTTAGCCCAATGATTCAAAGTTTAAAATTTAAGTTATGTTTTCCTATTTACGAAGTGAGCTGCACGGACACCTCATTTGTTGTGTTGTATTGTTGTTTAACGTCCCACTCCAGAATCTTTCGAAGTGAGCTGCTTCGACACCTCAGTTGTTGTTGTATTGCTATTTAACGACCCACTCGAGAATATTTCCCTCATATGGAGACGTCACAAAATACCGGTGATGGGCTTCAAATTTTGGCCTATGCACGGCACTTACGGCCATTGAGCAGTGAGGGTTATTTAATGTGCCGATACCTACTGTGAAACGGGACCTCGGTTTTTAATGCCTAACTCAAAGGATAAGAAAAGCCAATCGCCTCCGCCGAGGTTCCAAACCCGCGACCCTCCGGTTGCGAATCGAGCACTCTACCGTGGAGTCACGACGGCTTTCTCGGCACCTCAGTGAGATTATGTATTTTGACACCTATAGCTATTTACATCGGTACAATAAAACGGAATACATAGGTCAATATTATAGGCCTATTGTCTTTTTATGATGATTTAGTACTCAAGTAATCTCGGAAAGTGCAAGTGATTTCGGCAACTGCTTTCAAGTAATTTTATTATCGACACTATGATAACATTTATATAAATACTGCATTGTGTAGTACATGTATATGAATAATTCGAATTTAGAGTTTTAGTAGTCTACTTAAGTGTGTGTGTGTGTGTGTTCTTATATTTTTTCTTTGAATTGCTAGGTAGAATGAATGAGGATGAGGCCTCACAAAACCACATTTTCGTCATTATCTCTTTAATTACAAAATCATTTGATTTAGATTCCTTTTAGTTCTTTTCATTACATCCGAACAACTGTTTGGCTAATATAATGGGGCCGGCCTGGCTCAGTCAGTAGCGTGCACGACTCTGGATCGTGAGGTCGCGAATTCGAGTCCCACCGGCGGCAGGTTGGTTTCCTGTCTTTCGGATGAGACAGTAAAAATCCAGGTCCCAGATAGGTGTTGGCACGTTAAAGAACAGTAGTTATAGGCAGCTCCCCGGCGGGCCATTTGAATTTTGCCGCTAGGGGGCGCTTTTTAACGGTTTTTGATGACGTCATCAGAATGCTGGCTTCTGATTGGTCAATTCAAATGGCCGCCGGAGAGCCGCCCTGTGACGTCACAACCGGAAGTGCGTCATACCGGAAGTGAGGTCATACCGGAAGTACGTCATACCGGAAGTGAGGTCATGTTGTCATGGCAATAAGGAGAAAGAGCCAATCGTTGAGTTTGGGGGGCGTTGGTCTCTATGACCGGAAGTGGAAGGTTGTGGAGGCGGCCATCTTGGCTAAGGAGCCAATGAGAGCCTTCGTTACAAGAGGTTGGGGTCACGAGAGGTCGCGAGAGGTCACGTGAGTTTGCGAGAAGTCAACGGGAAGAGAGAGAAGTTGGGTTTTTCCAGTTTTGAGCTGAGAGTGAATCTATTTTTAGAACCGAAACTTTGGGTTTTTCCAGTTTTGAGCTGAGAGTAGATCTATTTTTAGAACCGAAACTTTGGGTTTTTCCAGGTTTGTGAAACTAGCAGTTGGTGGCGCCACCGTCGGTGAAACTAGTAGTTGGTGGCGCCACCGTCGTTGAGAGTTGTGTATCATGCGCATGTGCGAGAAGCGGTAGGCCGAGCCCGTCACTGTTAGTCGTCGAGAGTTCTGTTTCAAGTGCACAAGCGCGAGAAGCTGTAGGCCGAGCTCGACTCAAGCTTGTACTAAGACTTGTAGAGTAAATGTATAGTGATGGGTCTAAACATATAGTAATAAAAATTCAAACACTCACCCTATGCTGGTAGTGGTTTTTTCTGACAATGTTGACTCTTCGAGCTTCGGATTGCAAATGAGCTCTTAGAGGTCTAACTGAACCTATACTCTAGTCATGTGACTTTTTTTACATAATTCTATTTTTAGTGCATGGAAAATAATTTTGTCCAATCCAATAAAAAATGAAATACTCACCCTATGCTAAAAGTAGTGGATTTTTCTTATGATGTTAACACCTCGAGCTTCGGATCTCAAATGAGTTTTCACAGGCTGAACTGAACCTCTCTCTAGTCACATGACTTACTATATTTAGACTTTTATCTCATGAAGTGAATACATCATAACAAAAACATCTCATAGAGTTTGTGATACTATTACTCCGTCTCAATAGTTTCTCAATGGTGTTTTTACACCCTATAAATCTTGTTACCTTTGTGTCTACCGTTGTACTAATACAATGCTTACACTATAGGTGTACACCTTATATCCCAGATAAAATACATAAACAACAAAAAATAATTTTGTTTTTATGTTTTAATGTTTTAATTTTCCCCATGAAAAAAGGAAATCAAACTGTATTTTCGCAGAGGGTTAGGGGCTTATCCCTCTGGAAAATGTACAATAATTGAAAGAAAAAAAACTTAAAACTGTCACTTCATTATGGAGACGGGGTGCCAGTTCCATCAAACGATACACCGTATCCCAAAGTCGGCTTCGGTCGGTTTCTTTGTGCCATTGAGTAGCTCTCCAATCTGGGCAGTAGAATTTCTGTTTGTAGACGTCTCTAAATGCTTTAGGGAATACTGGATTTCTCTAAACTTTCTTCAAAATTTTTCCAAAATGTTTCATTTCGTTCACCGTGTCTAGAGCCTCGTCAAAGTAGTGAAACATCATTGTGCCGTCATCATACATCATCAGGCAGGAATGTTGCTTTTGACTCGGATGATCAATCTCACAACCGTAACATTGAGTGTTGGCTACTTCGTAGATCTTGTTTAATATGGCTTCTGCGTACACCATGTGCCATTGACTATCAATGGATTGACTGTAGCTCTGCTCCATGTTGTAGTTGATGTTGACGAAAATAACTAGTGTAGTGGTCCACAAGCAAAAATTCATCTGGTCCGTTTCAAGTCTGAACTGCAGTTTTAATAGCTGAGTGAATCACGTGACATCCCATCTATTTTTAGTTGCTTGTACACAATTGTCTCTCGATCATTGTCACGGGTTATACCGTAGATCTCCCAATAGATAGGATTTTGACGTAATGCACTTACATCTTCTGTAAAGGTTTCTAATACACATAAGCGGTCTGCCGTAAAAATCTCATCATCAAACATATGATACACAATCCCTATAAAATGTGCAGGTGTTTTCACACCACGTACATAAGTATTCCAATCAGGAGTACATCGTATCTGATGTTTCATTTTTCTGCGTAATAGAGAACAGCAGATCATCCATACAGTTGCAATCATGATTTTTCTCTGTGTGCACTCTGATGGGATGTCAGTCTATGTCATACCCATCAGGTCACGTGATCCCATGAATCGTATCTCTGTACTCGCTTCCCATTTCCCATGTTTTCTCTTATTTCTTTTCTCTCATTTCTTCTCTCTCTCTCTCTCTCCACATGTTCACCTTTCTCTCATTTCTTTGTCTCTCTCTCATTTCTTCTCTCTCTCCACATGTTCACCTTTCTCTTATTTCTGTTTTCTCTCTCTCATGCACACCCCCATCTTTTCTTTCTACATTATGTTGTTTTTTAACTCATAAATAACTCATAAACAAGTCTATTCACTCAACATTTTATTACCCCGCTCAAACTAGAAGTAGTTCTTGGAGGATTAGGGCCATCCCTCTAAGACTACGTACAGTGATACCAAAAAAGCAATATTAAATCATCAACAAAGAGTTTATTACGTCTCACTACTACGGTTGATCTTGCCCATACAGCGCGGAGCAAAAGAACGTCAGCTTTTGTCCTAGATCGGTCGGTTCGGATTCCTTGACGTAATTAAACCCATACTTGTCGTGACTGACAGGACTGATACACGGTTGATTTAGGTACAGGTATGCGATATTGCTCTCTAAACCATCTCCAAACAAAACGATCGTTTAGTAAAGGATCAATGTTTCTTCTTCTTGGTCTAGGTTGAGGACTTAACGATTGAAATAAAACATGGCTAGGGACACCTCGATGTCTTTGACGTAAATAATACACACAGTAATGTCCACAAACTTTGGTGCGAGGATGTTGATACATCTGCTGATTATAAATCACTCGATCTGCATGGCGTTTCATAAACTGATAGATATCAGGATAGATCCATGGAGGTAGCCCATAAGAGTCAAAATATTCAGCAGTCTGATGACCTATGAAATGAATGGCAACCCAATGCTCTCCTGGTTGATCGTGAGGATCTGTATTAACGATAAATGAATGTTTACCATAAGGTAGATAGTCCGGTAAAACGTCTCTGGGGTATACTCCGCCGAACGAAGGTCCTACATAAGGGTCTCGTGATAAAATACTATTGAGTTGATGAGCATTCAAGCCTTGAATACTTTGCATGGTTTCAATAGTCTATAGCCACTTCTCTCTGTTTGTTGATTTCTAATACGTTATCAAATTCTCCATAGACAATGCAGTTCACACTCTCTGCTAAAGCTTGAGCAAATTGAAGTTCGATGCGTAAATTTCCTGTTTTTATCCAGTGTAACTTGCTCTGATCATTGTCTTGATCAGCTGTCAAATCAAAACACCACAAGGTAAACCCTCTTCTATAGTTGTCAATGGTCACGGAAGGGGCCCAGTCTTCTCCTAATCGACCTAATCCTTGATATAAGCTCAAGTATGAGCGCAAGTACAAGTTGTTTTTCAAAAGTCAGGTTCTAAAGGACGAGTGCAAAGACTTTCTCCATTGATACTAACATCCACTTTATTGACATTAAAATGTTGAAAATAAAAAGGATTCTTTGTCGCATCCCCATTGAAAGCGGCATTGCTCACCATACCTACTACTATACGTTTTGGCATTTGACCTTGATACAAATGATCTGTAATCTTTGAACGTGTCCCAGCAGGAATGGTAAACGTTTTCACTTCTACACGTCTCAAGGGAAATTTTGCAGTACTGGTATTCATCTGTTCGTTCATCTGATTCAGTAAAGTTGCAATGGGTTTCACTTTACGTACCACTAGATACATTTGTAATATCTTCAAATAACCCTAATTCACCTCCTCCACACATCATGTAAAAGGGTTCACGACTTCTATTAAACCTTAGACGTACATCTATACCATTAGGTAGAAATCGTTTCTGTTCAAACAGATCCAAATGGAGACGATCCATCATATTAAAGGTTTTACTTTCACTGATACGTTCATGACGATCAGCTAATCCTGAGTTTTTCTCGGCGACATCATCGGCATGAGGATTCAACTTGTCAAATCGTCCAGGTTGATCCTTGTACCATAAACTGGTAGCACTAATCTGATATTTTAGCGTTTCGTTAGAAAAGGACAGCAACTTTTCGAGATAAGCTCGATAGGGATAGGTATCGGTTCCAGGAGTGATCACTTTTCCATTTAGATTACAATCGATCTCGGAAAACAAAATATGCATCAAATTGTTGACGGGAGTGATTTGAGTATCATTTGCTAGATCAGCTCCATCTTGTTTGACGATTTTAGCTTCTACGTACACATAGGTCTGGTTCAAATCCAAATACTCATCGCCTTTGTCCTTTGATTTCAAACTCAATAGGAGCAGATTGTGTATTGACACTAGAGATGGGGTAATATTCCACCCATCTTCCTTCTTCTAAGGTTACATTGGTGGGAGGGGACATTAAACAACTCTAAAGCTTCACTACTACATTCACAGGAATCTTTTTGCATCATCTTCTTGTTAGTCAAAGATATCTTGCTCTCTTCCGACCTGTTTAGATTTACTTGTAGAAGTAGACTGAAAGGGACGGCTCGTTCGTTTCTTTTTTTATACTACTGTTCGTATGACTCGTTGTTCCTGTTCGTTTCTTGCCTGCTAAACGAGAAGGACATGAGAGGGGGCACGAGCTAATGTTTTTTTTGGACCCGTCATTAAGTTGCTCACGGCTTCTTTTCCTCGTTGAACAAGAGCATTTTTCAATGAACGTTTATTTTGTATCACATCCATACCCGTATTCAAAGCAAATTTAGCTATATGAGGAATGGCTTTCGTCATGGTAGGTTTGAGAAAGTCTGACCAAATACCTTTGCCATATTGCATATCCGATGCTCTAGGACTAAATGCTCCTACGAGTGTATTGACGATATTTCCCTGCAAGTCTTAATGGATTGATGATCCCACCTCTCTGAGGAGAGATCAGAACATGAGTTGTTCTCGTTAACGATTGAGTCAGTTTAGGGAAGAGAAGCCCATAGCCTTTCTGACGGGGTAACCCCTTTATGAACGATGAGTGTCATAATGTGTCACTATCAATACAGTCCTTAGGAATGGATTCAAACGTAGGGAACTTGATAGTCTTTATAGATTCAATGATTTGCTTTGGAAGGTAGTTTCATACTAGGATTAGGCATGATGTACCCCATACATCCACTTAAACATAACCATCCAGAACTGACTATTGGCATCTTTCAAAGCCAAATGAACGACGCAAGCTATGATGATAGTAAAGGCAAGAATGACTTGAACAAAGAATACAATTTCATTCCGAGGTATGTTTTCTCCGCACCATTTCCAAGTAGTACTAGGCGTATGACTCACTCTATCGGGTGTTTGCTCGGTGGGCTCATTGTTTAACTCTGATAGACACTCGGCTTACCGAGTCTACTGGTCGATCAAGTTGGATTTGGGGATCCATGAATCAAAAGTAGAAGGATATCCTTTCCAATGTACCTTCACTTCTTCTATAACTCGATTTTTACCTACACGTCTTTTTCTATGATCGAGAATCTCGTCGACTTCATAGACATCATCTGTTTTCACAACGGGGTTGTAATTCAGATTCGTAAAAACGTACCTTCAATCGTTTCTTGGTGATCATCCTGGATGTAATACACATAAGGATAAACGATCAGGTACTCGTTTCTCGACCGTGAACAGTTCCGTGGTCCAGTTAGGTAAGTATCCCTTATCAAATGTACGCTTTACTTTACTGATACGTACGCGATCACCTGTATGAAACTTGGGCAATGGACGGTTTTTAGAAGGGGTACCATATAAGGTCTCCCAGACTTCTCAAACACATTGGAAGGATTGACTTCTATGGGACTTCTACCGATACTACGATGATACGATTGATTATAAGCTTGAACAATCTGAGGTAGAACGTCAACATATCGACGTGAACGAGTATGAGTAAAAATATCTTCCACATGCGAGCTTTTAGGGTCCTTTGAAAGCGATTTCTACAATACTAGCTTTTGTTTCTGTATTGTCTGTCGTAAAGAAATGAATATCATGAAACGTATGACGAAATTCACGATTCAAAAACTCTTTTCCTTTATCGGATTGTATACGAATAGGACGTCGTCCTTTAGCTTGTTTTAATACTGCTTGAAAACCCTCGTACCATTTCTTTTGGCAGATTTATTTTCCAAAGGGATGACCCAAGCATATTTAGATACAACATCAATGACGCATAAGAGAAACGTCATACCCATCATTGTGTGTCTTGATGTTGGATACATCCGCTAAATCTAATTGCCATTGTTCATCCATATCGGTCACTCTCGTTTGGTTACGAGGAAACTTTCTCTTGATAGATTTATGAAGCGTATACGTGTCTTGTTCTTTCAACCATTGTTTGACTTCATTTAGAGAAATGGGGTACTTTCGACGTTTCACTTCTCGATAGAGAGGTTGTACACCTGCATAACCACCCCGATTAGAAGGATCATAATAGATGGATGCTAATTTGGCATTTTGCGAAGATTTTGAGTTTTGATCCATTCTGGAAGATGAGAACTCTTTTTAGATTTTTTAATGGTAGACCAGGCCGTAGGAGTCAATCTTTGCCAATCCTTCACCATTTTCTGACTAAGGGGTGTCTTTGCAGAATCTTTTATATCAGTAGAAGGAAGAGTAGGCATAGCGTCATAGAACCCTGTGTCATCTTCATCATCATTTTCCAGAGGTTTAGGGGTACTCATAGCCTTTGGTTTTACAATAGGTTGATTCATCACTTTGATATAATTAGGGTTACGTATCCATCACGAGGAACATTCGATTCCACTAATCCTTTTACAAAACTATCAAGTCCCGAGGGTTGATACCCTTTTCTAGGTTGTGTTCGTAAAGCTTCAGTTACGAGATCGATCATATTGGTCCCAGGGACGGTCTTTCCTTTGTATTGTATTTGACCGTCTTTTTCCCATGTTAGTACATCAGAATGTTTCTTGAGATGTTTAAATAACAGAGGGACTTTTGGTTTTAATGGAGCAGTGACACTGGATGAAATAGCTGTCATAAGATCTTGATCATCAGAAGACATTTCAGTTTTAACATCATCTTTTGACTTCTTTGACTTTATCTGTTTTCAGAGACAAGGTCTCTCTTCTACAGGATGACGAGCTTGTTGTAGATACGTACGGTATCGATGAAGTTCTTGACCAAACTTGGCTACCTTAGCTTCAGGAGTCAAATCATCACGATCTACAATCGTATCTAATTCATTACCTAAACGCACCGAAGATGCTACTTCAGGTGTATGAGGCAAAAAATTTAAACTTCTTTCTCTCCATTGTTTGAGTTCTTCCATGGTCCTCTCGGGAACTAAGATCATTTTTCGTGTGCTCATGGTTATAGAATAGATTTTAAGACAGGAGAAGCTATGGCTCCTAGTAATGGCGCTAATAAGGGTAAGAAAGGTAACACACCACCCTGTTGATTCGTTAGAATTCGACGTCGTTGAGGGACAGTCAATTGAGGATGAACTAGTTTTCTTAAGACCCGTTTCTTTGAACCCAAGTGTTGTTTCTGGCGTTTTGTTAAAGGAATCACTCCTTTTAAGATGTTATACACCACTTCACAAATTTTCATGATCGTATCATCAGGGGCATACCGTAAGATCATCTTTTTAAACTCAATAGGATACTGCTTTTGTCCTAAGACTTTAATCAAAGCAGCATGAGATTCAAGCCCATGCTTACTTTTTCGTGGTGCCATGATGTCACTACAACTAAGTATTCTATACAAATGACTCAATACATGATCTGAGGTAGTTTTATAAACCTATATCAACATAGGATGTTGAAGTCGTTTATGATCTTGAAGTTCTTTACTCGTAGTAAAAAGAGCCCGACACCATAGACATTTGTAGCTATTCATATATGAAGTAGCCTGTGTCTTAGGCTGACTGGTGATGGGAGATCCAAAGGTAGAAGCAAACGAAGGTAAACGAGTAGACTTTGGAGTAGATGTAACATGTTTGTTCCGCTGAGATGATACATCTTTAGCAGTTTAAAGGTTTTGGTAATAAGGGAAATAACAAAGACTGCTTTGGGAGTATTAGTAAGAGTAGACTTCTTAGGTACATTCAGTGCCTGTAGGACTGCTTTAGTCTTAGTAATAGAAGGTTGTTTCCGTTGTGTAATTTTGATATTAGGTCTACAGGAAGACGTATAGGTTGTCCAAAGATAGATGTTGCAGTAGCAGAAGTTCTGCTACAGGACTGTTGGTTACAGGTGGAGACGGTATTCGTGTAGGAGTAGCCTGATTCATTGTATTAGCTTCACGAATCTGTTTCAGATTTAGTTTTAGAATCAATGGTGGGTTCTTCTTCTTAGGACTCTTCTTCTTCTTAGGACTCTTCTTCTTTTTAGGGCTCTGCTTTCTCTGCTTAGGAACAGGGGGTGTTTTTTTCTTTTTAGGTGCAGTGTTCTTCTTGAGACGACTAGCCCACTGTAACAGGGATCGAATGATTACCCCACCTAAGAACCCTGCCCCTCCTCGTTTTAAGATAGCAGTTTTCTTAGCTTCTTCATCAGCTTTTGGGGTCAGCAATGATTTTTAAATGATCAGCATTTCTCTGTATTAACGATGCTGTAGGTTTAGTCACTGGAATGGTACCAGACAGAAGATTTTTAGCCCCCATACCAAACCATTTCAATAAAGCATCTCTACCTAATTCTAACAGTTCTTGACGTCTGACGGGATCTTTCTCCAATTGTAATTTTCTTAGAGTAGTCACCAGTTTACTGGTGGCTTTAGGTAAAGGATTCATGATTCTACGTTAACAGGAATACGAGAAATGACACCCTAGAGAAAGTGACTGTCTACTTATAAGGTGTATACAACACTATTCCTCCCGTAAACCAAGGATGAAACAGATCTGATCTTAATCTTAGATTATCAGGGGTAGACGATGTGAGATCAATCAAGAGATAATCCATGAGGACGATTTTGTAGCATCGTGATAAGCATGGTTTAAACCTGGTAGGTCTAATTGACGTGATAAGCTGGTCACCTTGAGATTTATCTCTAGGATTCTTAAACAGGACGAGATAATGAGCATTCAGACTTATGGTACGATATTGTTTAGCACGATCAAACAAGTTTTGAGTGATGTAGATCACACTTGTGTTTCGATGATGAGCTTTACGTGTAAACCATTCTACGATAGAATCGAGAGCTTTACTACCCATCATATCATCAAAGACAAGTAGGTGACGACGAGTTGGATCAGAAACTAAGACTTCGTCATCCTCAGGTATATTTTGAACGAAGTGAACTTGATGTTCCCGTTGTAAGATTTCATAAGCAGGTTGCCATTCACGATAACACCATACAATTTTGTCGGGAGGGGAATGAATCCATTGATCCTTCCATTCTATCAACTGTTTTACAAATACAGTTTTACCCGATTTGGTAGGCCCTGCCACAACCATGGTAAATTCATGCTTTAATTGTATCGAGTATCGGGAGATATGGACTGATAGTAAGCCATTTTAATACTAGTTATGAAACTGAGAGATGTAGTATTATATACATAGTCACTTCAGTCATGTATGTATTATATACATAGTCACTTGAGTAGTGTATCATCTAAGGTATAAGCCAAAAACGTTCCGAGTAGTAGTAGTAGTAGGAGTCATGAAACAACTCATACTCCGAATAGACCTCTGACGTCATTGATTGCGTGCGCGTTCATAGTCTCTATATAAACCCAGACATTTTGGTTTGTGATTCGGTATCAGTTCATCATCACCATGGACAGGTTTGGAGATATTCCAAGTGAAACAGATTTTGTCAGAGGAATTCGTCGGTGTTCGTCGCCGAAGAGAAAAGTGACGATAGTGCGGCCTACTCCCCGTCGACCAGCATTTTTAGACCGTCCGCCGCCACCTTGCAGCTTTAGGGTACCACCCCCTAGACCTCCTCCACCCAGGGCTGTACCATCAGCGCCTCCACTGCCTGAGCTGCAGTATACTATGGCTCAGGCAGATTTGAGACTTCTGAGGCTGCAGGAACAAGAAATTAGACGACTGATAAAAGAAAAAGAATTGCAAGTCAGTCAGTTGCGACGTCTGATGGACGGGGAATAGGGTTTTTTAAACCCGAAAAAAACAAACGGCCCTTTTCAGGGCCACCTAACTTACACGAAAAGAAACCTTAACTGAAACGATGCAGTTTTTGTGTTGTGTTATACTATAGTGGTAAGTCTAGTAGTAAGTAAGTTAATTCTTTTTACTTGATTGAACAAATTTTATGAGATAGAAATCAATTCTAAAAATAGTAACATTAAACACTTGAGAAAAAGTTTAGTTAGAGATAAAAAATTCAAAACGAGGCAATTGTAAAAATAGTAACATTAAAACACTTGAGAATAACTTCAGTTAGACTACTGAGAGCTCATTTTGGCAGCCGAAGCTCGAAGAGTCAACATCGTCAGAAAAACTCTCTCTGGGTGAGTGTTTAATTTTTTATTTTATATACAGTAGTACAAGAAATATAAAACTTGTTGAAAACGATGTAAGTGAACAACTTCATACTTTACACTTTACTACTTGTGTCACTTTGTCACTTGTGTCACGTTGAGACTTCATAACTAAGAACGGTACACACGTTGCAAACTTTGAGAACGACACAAACTACTTGTGTCACTTTGTCACTTGTGTCACTTTGAGACTTCATAACTTAGAACGTTGCACACGTTGCAAACTTTGAAACATGAGAACGGTACACACTTGATCACTTTGACAAACTTTGAGAACGACACAAACACTTGATCACTTTGACAAACTTTGAAACATGAGAACGGTACACACTTGATCACTTTTGCAAACTTTGAGTACGTTACACACTTTCATGTTCTATGGTTCTCACTCCTGCCGTGAGATTAGTCAGTCCCATGATTCCATACCCAAGATGACTACCCTTCCTATACTTTCTATTTCACTACCCACCCACCCTCCCTCTCTGGTTAAGTGTATACACCCCATATAGAGTCATCGCCCCTTTTGTTCCACCCCTATAGTCTATACAGAGTAATCGCCCTTTGTTTCATATATACAGTCTATACAGAGTGATCTCCCTTTGCCCCATCTCTATAGTCTATTACAGAGTAATCTCCCTTTGTTTCACCTATACAGGCTATACAGAGTGATGTATAAACCTATAGAGTCTATACAGAGTAATCTCCCTTTGTTTCACCTATACAGTCTATACAGAGTGATCTCCCTTTGCCCCATCTCTATAGTCTATACAGAGTAATCTCCCTTTGTTTCACCTATACAGTCTATACAGTGATGAGTATAACCTATAGAGTCTATACAGAGTAATCTACCTTTGTTTCAACTATACAGTCTATACAGAGTGATCTCCCTTTAGTTCTACTCATACAAGCTATACAGAGTAATCTCCCTTTGTTTCACCTGTAAAGTCTATACAGAGTGATCTCCCTTTGTACATACTCGTCTCTATAGTCTATACAGAGTAATCTCCCTTTGTTTCACCTATACAGGCTATACAGAGTGATGTATAACCTATAGAGTCTATACAGAGTAATCTCCCTTTGTTTCACCTATACAGGCTATACAGAGTGATGTATAACCTATAGAGTCTATACAGAGTAATCTCCCTTTGTTTCACCTATACAGTCTATACAGAGTGATCTCCCTTTAGTCCTACTCATACAAGCTATACAGAGTAATCTCCCTTTGTTTCACCTGTAAAGTCTATACAGAGTGATCTCCCTTTGTACATACTCGTCACTCTACAAGCCTTAGTACAAGTCTTAGTTCAAGCTTGAGTCGAGCTTGGCCTATCGCTTCTCGCGCGTGCGCATGATACACAAACTCTCAAAACGACGTGGCGCCACCAACTACTAGTTTCACCGACGGTGGCGCCACCAACTGCTAGTTTCACAAACCTGGAAAAAACCCAAAGTTTCGGTTCTAAAAATAGATTCACTCTCAGCTCAAAACTGAAAAAAACCCAACTTCTCTCTCTTCCGTTGACTTCTCGCAAACTCACGTGACCTCTCGCGACCTCTCGTGACCCCAACCTCTTGTAACGAAGGCTCTCATTGGCTCCTTAGCCAAGATGGCCGCCTCCACAACCTTCCACTTCCGGTCATTAGACACGCCCCCAAACTCAACGATTGGCTCTTTCTCCTTATTGCCATGACAACATGACCTCACTTCCGGGTATGACGTACTTCCGGTATGACCTCACTTCCGGTATGACGCACTTCCGGTTTGTGACGTCACAGGCGGCTCTCCGGCGGGCCATTTGAATTGACCAATCAGAAGCCAGCATTCTGATGACGTCATCAAAAACCGTTAAAAAGCGCCCCCTAGCGGCAAAATTCAAATGGCCCGCCGGGGAGCTGCCTATAACTACTAAGAACCCTCACTGCTCAATGGCCGTAAGTGCCGAGCATACGCCAAATTTTGGAGCCTTTCACCGGCATTTGGTGACGTCTACATATGAGTGAAAGATTCTTGAGTGGGACTTTAAACAACAATAAACAAACAAGCTAATATAATGTTTGAATAACAATTAGCAATAGTAGCTTAAACTTAAAATATATGGAATTAAATGTAAGTTAAGTCAATAATGCAAATTTTTGACTTTAATTTTCTCATTAAATTACTTTTTAGACCCCATTGAGATGAATCTTCAGGGGTGTCATTATGAACGTTTCAGTTCCGAATTAATATCAACACATGCGCAAACGATTATTGCCAAAGTGCCGATTCAATCACACAAAGTGCCGATTTCCATATTTCCGAAATCACTCGGTGCCAATTTGAGTTGGGTACGAGTTGACCAGCAATACTATAAATAGACCACCAAGTAATCGGACTATTTTAGCATTTTATTTTGTGTTTTCTTCAACGAGATAAATAAAATTACTAAATTCGGGTAGACTGGATTCACTTGAAATAAATTTTATCCCATTAAGATGAAAACAAACTACTACGCAAGTCTTCTAACTTTCGGATGTGAGGTCGTTATGAATATTGCCCACAATACCATTTGTTTTTTTTTGGGGGGGTCCATGCCCACTAATATTATTTATTATTTTAACATTCGTTACATTTTTAAACAAACCAATATGTGCAAGTGTAACTAATGATATCTTTATATAACGATATATCATCACTTAAAGAAAAAAGCCGCCGCTAATACTGTTTTAATATTTGTGTTAGCCTATTATGATATTATAAATTCCAGAATTTCATTTTAAGCTACATGATAATTGATTTTCCATTTTCCTGTCGACAATTCTCATTTACAGGTTTTTGTGAAGGTTTTAGATAGGTCGAATGGCTGTGAATACTTTTTGTCCAGGAATGACTTTCTAGATCAGTATGCAAATATGGTTTCAAATTATTACCATTATTTGGAGAAAGGCACTGAATGGAATGTAAGTTTATAAATACATAACATTTTAATTCCGAATTCTACGGTTCAAATGCATTTTGATGTGTAAACACCTTGTGATGAAATGTGTTTAACTAAAGATCAGTCTAGTACATTTACCCGAATTACACTAGCCTTTTTTTTTTTTCTCTCTTGTGAAATCTCACTGTAGCTTTCTAGAGAAAACATTGGTTTCAAAGCAAAATACATTGGTTCGAGCCTGAATCATACATTTTGAAATATAAAAAATCTCAGATACCAAAGTATAAATTTTTAGGATTTCCAGGATATAGGTACAAATCTGGTAAAAAATGGATAAACACGCACTTATGGTTAATGAACATACGTCATATGAATATAAAAAATCTCAGATACCAAAGTATAAATCTCTAGGATGTCCAGGATATAGATACAAATCTGGTAAAAATGGACAAACACGGACCTCTGGAAACCAAGAGGTGGGATTAGGTGTCATGGAGGAGTAAGAATCCCATGTCGAACGGTCACAACCGCCGTGAGTCCACAGTCAAGTCCAAATGAAATACATGAGGAGTGAATCATCGTCACAATTGGTACAGACGTCTCAAAAACCACCAACGAAAAGGTAGCTCAACAATTCACCTAGTGAAACAGAGTAATCGCAAACAAGACTATTATACCGACCGTAAAATTTGCGGAACGTTGACATCAAACGCGGTTTTCAATATTCCTGTGTCAAAAATTTGTCAGCGAGTTGTTTACCTCTTTATATGAATATGTTGAACACACCCTGGCATATCGAATCATTTGGGAAATATAAACTCCAGATGCGGGTTACTGTGGGATATTACTACTTAAATGTGGAAAATTTACGATAGGAAAGCCGAAATCGTCGCATTTGTCATATAACTCAGTTGCCAATTTCCTGTCTGTGTCTATAGTAAGTAAAATGTCTAAGTATGAAGCGTGTGTGCTTGATTCTGTTGCATCTTTAATTTCTAGTTCGCTGGGATATATAGCATTGACATATGTATGAAAATTGCCATGATTAATTCATAAAAAAAAATATCGAAATATCTAAATGTGAAATTGAATGACAATGCTTCTTGTCTTCTTTTGATTCAGAAGTTTCTGAATGAAGTCTGCTTCGTATGAATAAAGAAACAGGTCGGCCAATAAAGGGGCACAATTGGTGAGACGCAGAGTTAAGATCATATGTAGTATGCTACATTTTGCTTATGTGAATATCAGGAAATATTTTTTCCCATTTTTCATAGTTTATTTAACATTAGCCAATGATTAACTGAAAGACCTATACGAGCACATAACACACTACATGTGGTCTATAGTATTTTCCGGTTGCGGGAAGCAATCCCTGGACATCCTGTTTGCAAAAAAGTCTCCATGCTCGAATTTGTAGTATTCATTTGACTCTCTCATACACGATCTGTATGGTCTGAAATATTTTCAGAGAATCTTCAGTACATCACGACAGATTTGTAATCAAGTGTAATCGACAAAATGTCTTTTACATTTTCCTTTTTTTATCTAACATTATTGTGACGGAAGTGGCATGCTAACAGGTGACGCCAACTTCTTCCGGAAACCTGGGCTCATCTAGTTTATGTTTAGCAGTTTGGGATTCGCAGTTGTTCTTCATGTTGAGACCATTTGTATATCTAATTTGTCGTATACTAATGGACTTTGAGTTTTGATTATCCACCGGTAGTTCTCCATTTTACTTTATAACAGAAAGATGATCCATTCGCCTTTCCTTCTGACACACCCACAAGAATTGGTGTAGCATTTGTTAGCATGCTGCCGATAGCCTACATGATTGACGACAAAAATGAGAAGTACGAACTTTTTGATTATATTGGAGAACCAGTGGGCCACTTGACAGTGTCATATATGCCGTGTGACATACATGGTAAAGAATCAAAATGTGTTGTGCAAAACCCACATGACCTTGTAAGTAGTTTAGTTATGTTTTTGTATTTATAAAAAGTGTCAAAATTTGAAAAATAATAAGACAATGAAAACTCATTCCAAGACGTTACAATTGTTAATTGAGAAATAAAACAATAGTAAAGATACATCAAAATATCATTTAATTATTTCAACACATAATCAATGCAGAAAAAATGTTTTGTTTGCGTATCAATTACATTTCATTTATCATTGCTATCCTAATATTTCAGGTTGAAAAACGAATTCAGTTTAAGATCAAAATATCCAAAGCCATTGGACTTCCGGAGCGTTTTAAATCAGTAAGTTTCCATTGAATATTCTAATATAATTATTGAATTATAGAATATACAGTACATATATTTCCTGTATAATATTGAATAGGTTATAGGTGACATTTATCTATACCTAAATCACTACGGACAATTAGATTGACAAAAAGTATGAGTATCCTAACTCAAACTTTATACTTTAATGATAAATAGAGCGTCATTTGTTTAGAGCCAGTAATTAAAAACCAATAGTTCAGTGTTAGTTTTTACATCTCCCGGTGCTTAATTGGTTAGTGTTCGATTTTCATTTTTGGGACACCGGAGTATTAACCATCAGGTTGTCTAAGTCTGGTTAACACTGATAACACATGCACAAATGAGCAAGCATTCGCTAGTGACCAGCCACACCCGCCGCGAATCCATAGTCCAGTTCAAATAAAAACAAGCAATAAATCCTTATCACAGTCAGTTTGACAATTAATTCAATAACGACTATTGTTCAGTTAACTCAACATTGCATTTAGTTAAACATAGTAACTTTAAACATGTGTTATCTGTTCCATCAACAATCCATACAATAGGAGGTAAAAGCCACCGAAAACCGTAACGATAAGTTAGCAAAAGTCAAAATGTTTGGCACATCACTTATGATTGATGATGCCTCCTCATAGAAATAAATTCAACGTACAAGTCAAAATTTGACACACAAGGACCTCTGAAGATTTAGAGGTGGGTTTACTTGCCATGGAGGAGTTAACATCTTGTGTCGATCGATCACATCCGCCGCCCTGCGTCCGCAGCTAAATGCAAATCAAATAAACGAGAAATGAACCCTCGACATAATCGAGTATAAGACAATTCAACAACCATTATCGAACAGGTAATTCAACATTTGATTCAATGAAACGCTGTAATTGACTTATCGCTAAGTGTCTGATACATGGCTGTCCATGTGCTTTTTGACGCTATTTGATTGTGATGCCATAATCACACAAGTGTTTGACGGGCCATTTAATTGTGACGTCATGATGGAAAAGATTTTCAAAAGGTACCGTGTCGGGCATTTGGTGAAAAAACAATTGCAAACAAGGTCACTATACCGACCATAAAATATACGAAATGTTAACATTGCTGATAACTTTGTGACTCTTTTTATGAAATGTCCATAAGCTTCAAAACATAAATTATTTTTATATATACTTTCATTATGTCATTCTTATCCATGATGAATGTGGTTTCCGTATGCAGAACAGGTCAAATTGATGCTTTTGCTATTCACAAAGTTCACCAGAGATTATTATAATTATGTGGATTAGTGAAGATTGTGGTAAATATAAAAGACAAGTTGTGGAATGTTTATTTATCATAATAAAACATCAGATTGTAACACGATGTGTGATGTATATTTTTATAGTCTTGGTGTACATTCCAACTTTTACATGAAAACGAATGCAGAAATACAAAAGAAGTTGTTGGCAGAAATCCAGATTATGAGTATGAAGAGCTCGTAACCATACCGGAAGTTACTCATGGCGCAAGTATAAATTTAAAATGCTATAACATGCCATCAATGAAGTATAATTTTGATATTCTAAATAAAGCATATGCATGGAATGCCTAGTTAGTCCAGTTCAACAGTCCTGTTTTTTCTCAGTTGAACCCTGTTTTTCACTGTTAATACAAGTTCAAGAAAATATAGGTTTGATTTTGGAAAAACAAGGTTTTATTCATTAATGTAATTGTGGCACAGTTCGAAATAACTAGATAAAAACATCGTTCTCTTCAATCATGATGAACAGTCATTCAAACACACACACACACACACACACACACACACACACACACACACACACACACACACACACACACACACACACACACACACACACATATATATATATATATATGACATATATACATGTATACACAAACACACACACACACACACACACATATATATATATATATGACATATATACATGTATACACAAACACACACACACACACACACATATATATATATATATATATATGACATATATACATGTATACACAAACACACACACACACACACATACACACACATACACACACACATACACACACACACACACACACACACACACACATATATATATATATGAGGATATAAAGCACAATTGTACAATAATCACTAGGACATTGAAAATTAACTATGGTCCTTGAATCAGAAATGGTACTATTCTATGTAAATAAACCATACATACATACATATATATAATATTGACATTAGGATTAAATACCTATCACCTTTCTCTACAACCGAGTTCTCATGTTCGGAATTCTACTCACGGTCATCGAAACATTAATTTTTTGTAAATGCGTAGATAGCGCAGTGGTTTGGACATCGTGCATGAGGGCCAGGCGATTGGTGCCGTAGGTCGAGAACCACAGGCGGGGAATATATATATATATATATATATATATATATATATATATATATATATATATATATATATATATATATTACAGTATATTGAATATTTCCAAAAATCCCACTTGATGATAGAGATTTGGGGAAAACAGAAAGAAGGACTTATTGGGCAACCGAGTAGACCAAAAATCGATCTGAAGAAAACTTTGGTATGTATATGCACCATAAATAACTCTTTTTTCCTACCAGGGATCTGATCTCTCTATAATGTCTTCTAGGGGTTGAATAAGTAGCATAGTGTTAATTTTAATACACGTTTACAAAAATTAATGAACAAGGACGGAGTTTGATAATGAATATATAGGTGTTCTTAATCAGTTAAAACGTCTAGTTATGTATTCCACCATTTCTTAAATTGAAGACTACGCTTGGTATTTATGCGTCAGTCTTACGGCGGTGCAGTTGATTTACAAATAGGTACTGCAGTACTTACACTGTGTTGTCATGTGTTTATTTACTTCAATGCCCTCAGTTATGATACATTGGGCGCGTCATTGCTGGTGACGTTACTGTCCTAAATAAGGATACTGGAAACTTAATTTCAAAGAGGTTGGTATTTTCAAAAAGCTTGTGTCAATTAATTTGGCAACTGGTGGCTGATGAAATTATAAGACTTTCTTTTTGTAATGGTATTTAATGCTACAGTCCACAATTTTAGCCGCCGCACGAATATAAATGGGAGCTAATGTGTAACCCGTTACCTACTTTTTAAAAACTTCAACCTTGACTTTGACCTTGGTTTTGATTGTTCACATATGCCATTCATAATATCAGCCGTTTCAGATGCCACAATGACACTTGACCTCGTGGACTGTTTAATGCAATTTTACGTACTTTTCTAAAACATTAATAATTTCGTGATTGTAAACATTAGTCATTTCAAACTGTATCATTACCTAGGTAACGCCAATTAACTTACATCTTATATCCATTCATAATTGCATAAAAAGTAATTGCGATACAATGTTGCTATTAGCGATCTATGTTGTATTCTGAATATTTCATGTTCAGTAATGCAGTCTCTGCGAGGTGGAGAAAACGCGGTAATAATGTAAAGTCAAATCTACTTATATTTTACTCTGTTACATTAAAATCCATCTTTATTTGAAATGATTTCCTGGCCAAATATTTTTATTATCATGGTAAACCTTTTATTCCCATAAAGTTGTTTATTTGAAAGAAAAATTCATTTCCCTTTGAGCGCAATATAATATATAATAATATAAATATATTTGACTGTATTTGTTTATTAAAAGTAAACTCAACAGAACCTTTAGTAATATATATATAATAAGTCTAATCCGGACCTTGCGTATTCCGGATTCTTGTCTAATCCAGTGTTTGTTAGACGGTCCCAAATTATTTCCATGTAAGTTTAAAGTAAAATTAAATTCCGCATTTTGCCTATTTCGAATTCCCGCCTTAATGTATGCTCCCAAATAATTCATTAAGGGGGTTATTACACTTTGTAATCCGGACATGTAGATACGTGTTGTAAGCCGATAGGTACACACTCGATTCACACTTTACTAAAATGTAACGAGTACAAAGCTAACACACTATAAAATTATTTATCCTCTGTATTTATACATGTGTGGCGCAAATAGAATGATTTTCATACACAGTAATACGTGAAACGTCATTTATATTGTCTTATCAATGTCCTGGAGCGCATGGTCTAATATCCTGTATTTCGGATCCGGCCTAATTCTCCAGTCCCATGGTAGACCAGAATAGACAGAATATACTGTACTTGTTGCTCAATATAAATAATATTCAATACCGCCTTAGTATTTTCCATACCTAAATGATAGCAAGCAGAAATGTTATAATATTTGTCTTATTAGCCTAAACAATTGGAATTTGTAAATGGATCTTGATGGGAATCACAGACTTTGTAAATAGCAAAGAATAAACAGCTAACAGATTGAAATAACAGCTTGACTTGACTGGAAGTTAAATCTTGAAATTGCGATTAGATCATTTAAGTTGTATAGAGATCTAGATAGATGTACGTATGTACTAAACCCCAAGATACCCCAAACCATACAAGACGTCTTAAATGTGACCAAAATATGATGACTCTACAGTTGACTGGTCAATAATGTCATACTTTTACCACTTGAGATGGTCAAGCAGTAGAACGTTCTACTGGCAAGTGGAAGATTCTGAGATCAATTTCCTGTAACGGGTCATACCAAGGACTTTAATTAAAACTGGTATTGACTGTTCTATTGCAAAATGCTCAGCACACCAAATAAATTCACGGTTCATTCGTTTGAGCCTCAAAATCGGGGTCCCATTTCAGGCCGCTGTGACACTGAATTGACGTCAGCCCATAGCACAGGTCAAAATTTGTTGCACATCGTCTAAAGCTGGTGACGACCTAAAACAAGCAAATTCATATGTCATATAAAGAGAATAAAACAAGCAAACTAATATTTCATATGAACACGAATAAAACAAGCAAGCTAATATTTCATACTTCAGGTTGAAGTATTTTTTCAGATATATATTATATAATATGTTATGTTTTATAAAAATCATATTGAATGCTTTGATTAACGCCATATCAATCTATGTGAAAGCTGTTTCCTTCTTCATGTGATATCTTAATGAACATTTTAGGAGGACAAAGACAGACAAATTAAAAATCTTCAAACAGAACTAAAGAAAACGAAGTCACAGTTGGTAAGTTAGAATATTCTAGTCACCAAATTTTAAGTAATTTTATTGCCTAAGAAAGTTTGATTTCCCAAGTTAAATGTTACATAGAAGTTGTGATCAAAGAAATATACTCTATCCCACATCAACATATTAATCTTTTAACGATAATAAAAAAAAAACATAATTGTGCTAAATTAAGGCATATCGTTCCTCAAAATCGTAATTTTTTCCACCATCGAACACTGATTTTAAAAAAGTGAAATATTGCATCCTTGCCGAAAAAATAACAATATAGCATTTACTTGGCTTTTTATAAGGTTATCAGTAAATGTACTATGCACTGACAAAGGATCCGAGGCATATAATAATCTAACGGTCGAAAGTAATTTTCGGCATCGATCTTGACACTCGTCGTTAGTGCTAAAGTACGGAGGTACTGTAATTATACCCTTGCAAATAATACCATTTCAGCAAGCAAACTTATCACCCATATGTATTGTGCTTTTGTTCCAGTTAGATACTTCACGAGATCTATTCCTTTTTCCTATAGAATCTGTTAGCGATCGCTTTCTTTCACGTTTGAATATTTTACTCTTTGATAACTTTGTTTTTGTTTACCGGGTTGAGCATGCATGAAAAAGCTTTCCGCATAACTTATCTATCTGTGTCTATAGTAAGTAAAATGTCTTAGTGTGAAGGTTTTGTGATTGATTCTATCATTTGTGAAATATAAACTCCAGATGCGAGTGACTGTGGGATATTACTAATTAAATGTGGAAAATTTACGATAGAAAAGCCGAAATCGTCGCATTTGTCGTATAACTAAGTTGCCAATTTCCTGTCTGTGTCTATAGTAAGTAAAATGTCTAAGTATGAAGCGTGTGTGCTTGATTCTGTTGCATCTTTAATTGCTAGTTTGCTGGGATATATCGCATTGACATATGTATGAAAATTGTCATTATTAATTGACAAAACGTCGTCGATATATGTAAATGTGAAATTAAAGGACACCGCTAACTTTTTCTTCTTTTGTTTCTGAATGAAGTCTGCTTCGTATGAATAAAGGAACGGGTCGGCCAATAAAGGGGAACAAATGATTCCCATAGGAATGCCGACAGTTTGTTGAAAGACAACGTCTCCGAACATTACAAATATATTGTCTATTAGAAATTCCAGCATGTTTTTCAACTTAAGTGTATTTATGTGTAGAATCAGTGTGGTGTTTGACATAATAAGTATCGTGATAACCAATCACTAGATATTTAAATTTTCGGGTACCACCTTTAGTAAAAAAAAAACAGTTGTCTATGATGCTAAGATGTCTTTCTTTTAATTTTTATGTGGAATAGTTGTGTAAAGAGTAGAAAAGTCGTATGTTTTGAAACTGTGAATTTGAGAAAAATTGTATGCCTTTAAATTTTCTAAAATTTGTTTAGAATTTTGCGGTGCATGTTTCATCGCCACAAAAACAGAATAGCCAGTACATAAACATTGCCATGTTTATCAAAGCCAGCACCGAATTACATGACTTTTATAAAGGTAGTAGTCTGATAGCTACCCCAGATGGGTCATTAGAGGCTAAGCCAAGAATATGTAAAGATCAGGACCGAGGCGACTAATGTCATTGTCATTGTCGCCCTAAAGTATTTTGGGACATGTTTAACCCTTTGCCTTTCGAAAACAACGTGTTATTTGAGCGAAATAGGTTTCATTGGACTTGACTGTGGACTCACGGCGGGTGTGACCGGTCGACAGGGGATGCTTACTCGTCCATGGCACCTGATCCCACCTCTTGGTTTCCAGAGGTCCGTGTTTGTCCATTTTTACCGGATTTGTATCTATGTCCTGGACATCCTATTGATTTATACTTTGGTATCTGAGATTTTTATATTTAGGAGAACAACATTTTTTTTCTCTGTTGGCTTGTTTTAGTCATACGACGTTTGTTTACATTAACAATAGGGACGGTGTAAATTTGGTCCGGTACATATGACCCAGTGTATGTTCCAAGTTACTTATCTTATCTAATGTACTTAAACTAATTTACTTGTATCTTGAATATCGTGTATTATATACATTTTACATATTATATGTATAAATTATGTATTGGCATTTTACAAGACGTTTTAATGTTTTTCAAAAGGTTATATCTATTCCCTTTTTTATGCCACAAAACGTTCGCTGCATTTTATACCTCTTGGTTGGTTATTAAATAATTAGTCATAGATTATGGTAAGAATAATGTTCAAACATCGAAGTAAAGTGAATCGGGATCTAAATTGGGGCATATGTCCTGGACGAGATTTACACTGCCCCTTGACAATCTTATCTCAGTTGAGAAAGTTCTGAAGTCATTTTATGGTCCACTAGTTTTCACCTTTTACTCAGATTAGTAAATTCTTAACTTTTGAGAATAAAATTTGTCCAATAAATTTCCTTGTTTATGGTCTCGGGCCATGATTTCAAACTTAGATAGATTGACTTCTGCCTTTCTGATTTATATGGATATCGTCCTACTTCAACAACCATCTAAAGCCATTGAACTTATACAATACATGTAGGTCATAAGAGATGCAGCAAATAGATGTCCAGGTTTTGGTTGGAGAATTTACGACGAGTAATTTACGCTTCGCCAGGCTCTATAAAGGTCCAAGAACTCCAGTTGATTCTAGTAATTTGAAATCAGTTGAATTAAATATGTCAGTGGTTAGAAATAAGATAACAAGGGAACTATAGTTAGGTAGAATCGCTGATCCATTCTTGTCGAGGCTTTTCTTTATACATGGTCAGTTAAAATTGTATCTTTCTTCGGGGTGTGAAGGATGTAGGGCTGTACAGACAGCCCTGAGTGGCGGTATATGACAGGCAGGCATACAATTATATGTAGTAAAATAATTATTACATCGTTCAAATATTGTAAGTTTATGTCAACGTAGTGCTCTCTGCCATTAGTCTCGCGAAAGGTTGTACCCTAGGGGACTGAGACTTGCCAAGGTTATACTCTGGAAGTTTCATGATGAAGTCGAACATATAGGTACGTTGTTATAAAAGTCATTTTAATACTTGTCAAGTGAGTGGTTCTCTTGAAGTATAACTGACTTTAGAGTGTTTTCGGTCTCCCAAGGTGGCGGACAGTAGTTTTTGTTTATCTCCCAAGGTGAAGAATTGGTTATTCATTCACCCAGGTGGTGAATGTTGGCTCATCAACGGGAGTGAACATCGATTGTTCACCCACAGTGGTGAACATCAATATGGATTCTCTCTGAGGTGGAGAATTATGTTTGTTTGATTTCCCCAGTTGGAAATCTGGTCCAATAGACTTACGAAGAGTGTTTTCTTGGGAGCTATGGGTTGTTCTGAATAACTTTACATGCGTAACTTTGCCAGAGGACGGCCATTGCAAGTGTGAGCGGCTGTTGTGTCCTTAGCCTATGGTCGATACTCGGTATATATTGCTTGCTAACGCATGTACCTGTCACAATATCGATGCAACCAGCCTTAGAATTGTAGACTATTAATAAAGGGCTGTGGCCTATTAATTCCAGTATTTTGTTTGAGTTGACTGTTGAATGGAGTAAACATCTTGAAATAATCGCTTACAGAAATCACGTTTGTCTTCTTCATTGATCTTGGGTGTTGTATCAAGAGGAATGCGATTCCTAACTCGGAAAAATAGAATCTCAATATAAAACAACAAATTATGCAGCATTGATTTCCATCAAACTCAGAACACTGAAACGAAATTAATAATTACATATGACATTCAGTATATATGCGATGCACAAGAGTTTAAAATGTATATTGTAAATAGGTTATGTACAGAAAACATTTTTATATACCATGAATAAAGAAGTTGAAAGTGTGTTTGAACTTATATATGAATAAATATTTTAGCACTTCAATGGGATGGATTTTAAATGGCATTGATGCGATAATTGTTATATGGGTTATGAAGATCTTTTATTAGGTCATCAGAACCAAAGGCTGCAGGTGACCAATAGCTGTAGTATTTCGTCTATCGTCGTGCCTTGTGCATTGTTAACTTTTAGATATTTTCAACTTCTTCTAATGAATCAATGACCTAGAAAAACTAATATTATTTATTTATCTAGGTGCCTGTAACCTTGATCTTTGACACTGTTACTATGATCCTTAGATAAATACTATCAACTTTCTAATGCATGCACATATACAAAGATTCAATCAGTTTTTAGTAAATAAGATTTTTGTATAACAATTA
This sequence comes from Atrina japonica, assembly GCA_030159075.1. Lineage (NCBI taxonomy): Eukaryota > Metazoa > Mollusca > Bivalvia > Pterioida > Pinnidae > Atrina > Atrina japonica. The sequence goes on along the minus strand of BROG01000460.1, from coordinate 10,733 downwards.
CCCTATGTCAATTAATGGCTCGTTTTTGACAGATTACATTTCATTCACAACAACTGAAGTTGTTAACTTACCAATCATGCATACCACATTTGAATTTGAAATCTGATCATTGGTTCATGGGAAGAAGATTCTTTAAAATGTACCAACAGAGAGTTTCGTCCTTTTTTGGGTACTGTTTCCATTGCATTAGCAAACTTTATCTTGCTTTACATGGGGATAGTTCCATGGACATTTTACTTACTATAGACATAAACGGGATACTGGCAACTAAGCTATACGCCAAACGCGACGATTTCGGCTTTCCCATCGTAAATTTTTCACAAATGATCCGATATGCCAGGGCGTGTTCAACATTTTAACATTTCATATACAGATGTAAACTAAACACTTTCAAATAATTGACACAGGAATATTGAAAACTGTGTTTGATGTCAACGTTCTGCAAATTTTACGGTCGGTATAATAGTCTTGTTTGCGATTACTCTGTTTCACTGGGTGAAATGCTGAGTTGCCTTTCCGTTGGCAGTTGTTGAGACGTCTTTACCAATTGTGACGACTCATGTATTTCATTTTGACTTGACTGTGGACTCACGGCGGGTGTGACCTGTCGACAGAGGATGCTTACTCCTCCATAGCACCTGATCCCACCTCTTGTTTTCCAGAGGTCCGTATTTGTCCAGGATTTGTATCTGTGCCCTGGACATCCTAAAGATTTATACTTTGGTATTATAGA